>CALNVZ010000305.1:31520-51596 GCA_940671915.1 Paracentrotus lividus | reverse complement strand
TAGTAAACGAATCACAAGAATAAACCATATACTTTTGGAATGACTGACCTTTGAACTTCGGTCCTCTTTTTTTTTAGGAACACACTGTATGTACGTATGCAAAGATAACGTTTTATGTTACAGCTAATCAAATTTAGTGTCCCACCAATTTTGTGGTATAAAAGAAATTTGTATATATTATAAATTTATATCATTATGTGTACGTAAACGTGTATATATATTTTCAACAAATTACATAAAATGTAGATGATGTACATAGTGAAAGAATTAAAATAAGTATTAAAAAAACATAAAAAAAAAAAAAAAAAAAAATCTAATGTGACTCTTTCTTTGATCGCTCAACTGTCCAGCTTTCCGTCCACTAGATAACAAGCATTGATAGGGCATTGGGCCTATATTTCATGGAGGTTTTATTGAAGTGAATTTCGCAATAGTCGCGATGCAAAGCCTCGTCAAATTAAACAAATTTCATTGTATCTGTGCTTGTTATAGCAGGAGTAACTGTACAATTATTCTTAGCTAAGTTTAACCTGTTAATTAAAAATCAGTATTCCTATTAACCCCAAAAAGGACTGGGGGCATCATGGCCCCCCCCCTCCCTTGAACAATTTCCGCGACCATTCCTCGCGCGAAATTTTTGATCGAGCCGCTTGCTGACTTGTATACTTTCAAGTCTCCGCATCTTTTAAAAAACCATTATCGCAAAGAAATCAATCCATACCGTTACGACGACGAACGATTTCAAAAATATCCGCTCAGACCGAAAACGGCTCAACGCCCGTGATTTGTGCTACAAACAATGCAAATGAAGTTTTCTCCGCGATCACCTAGCTATTTATCTATATTCGGGTTATTAATCCAAGTTTGCGCCAAAAAAAAAAAAAGTCATTTCGTGTTTAATTCCTTTCATAGATAACCTCAGATATTAGAACTTTGCAGTGAAGAAACGAGATAATATTTCATTAGAAATTTTAAAAAGTACGGAAAAGATTTTATTGCCAAAAAGATACCTCTTTAAGTCCCATTGAAGCTCCTATACATTGGTGTAGGTGAACCTAGAAAAGTTGTTTCCACTGAAGTTTTTTGCTTGATTTTGTTGATCTCATGGATGATTTACAACAATTTTAGGCTTGCGTGCCAGGTTAACCGGGCAACCTTGGGTGCAATTTACTCACATGATATATCCCAGCAATACCCAATCAAATACAAACATTGTGCCCGCCATAGGCTTGATGGTGAAACTTAACTTACTTTGAAACTATAGATCGCATTTTAAAGCATAAAACATGGCATTTTAGGTGGTTACTTTATGGCAAAGAATCCATTGCAATGTGCTTGCATGTATTCGATGTCAATTTTTGATATTAAAAGGTCAAATGAAAGCGCGAATATAGGAAAATTCATATATTTTGATTATGCTGAGAATATAAGACTTGAAAGGCCTAATTTCATGTAGATAAGAGCAGGCGACATCTCTGTGTGTTCAAAAATAATTTTAGCTTGGTTGCCAAATGGACAACTTTGAGCAATTTGCCATAATTAATATAATATTCAAAATGGCCGCCACTTGCTATATGATAAAAACTTAACTTTGAGCTAATAGATCAGTAGTTGAAAGTGGAAAACATGCAAATAGCGGGTTAACTGTATGCCCAAAATCCATTGCAAATTTTTGCTTTTAGACTCAATGTAAATGTATGTGATAAAGGTCAAATATAGGGAATATTATATTTTTTATTAGACTGTGAATATTAAGACTTTGAAAAGCTACAATATCTTGTGTTTTGGGATGTGCAGGAGCATTTCGCGTGCACTATATCTTTCAATTTACAAACCATAATCATCAATACTGGTCATCTAAGGTCAACTTTCTGGAACAATAGTGATTAACAGTACGATTATCATCTCAATTAAACGAAAACACTATTAAAATCAAGATCAAGTATAATTAGTAGATGAGTAGAGGAGCGGAGAAGATGCGAGAGAAAGATTAACAGACGGACAAGAGGAGGAATCCAGCGTCGGTGGTCGCCTCTGGGGTTTTTGACCTTCATTGACGTTTCCTAGAAATAGAGAAATCTAAATGATTAGATAGTGGAGGAGTCCGAGGACTCTGTTCCTCCCATCTCCAGCTTCCCCACACCACATTATAGGATTCCGGAGCGATTCATGGTCAGTGGCGAGAAGTTCCGCGATCATCCCCCACTAGACGGCAAAGTTGGATGGTTAATCACAAACTAGAATGACTACGCACATGGACGGTCCCTAAGAAGTTCAATGATGCTGGGATTCTAAAACGTTGGCTTCGCATCACAACACTGTCCAGTTTAGTCGATGTCTTGCACGATGTCGCCTGCTGATGAGACGATTTCAACTCCGTCTTTTTTAGGTTTTACAAGCGAGAGTATGAGCTATGCACACCATGATTCCCTTCCGTCTGGTTGGATCAATGTCTGACTTCTTCTTGACTTTTAGCTGCTTTCTTATCTAGGCAAACCCTAACAGATTTCCCTTAACTTTCCAGAGCTTCCCATGGACGTGGCGGCTTCTATGTTTGGGGCTGGGTCATTGTCACAGACAGTGATTTTTAAGCGACTGCGGTCGTGGCGCATGTTTCGAGTCTCATCGTTATTTCGTCACCGCCTGGATGCTAACCTTTGGTCCTTTTCTAACGGACAGTACATCGGTGGCGCTTAAACCAAACAGAATGCACTAATTCAATGTTGCTGAACGGAACGTGCCATCCAAACCGCTACAATGATGAGCGCTCGGAAGACCATTTTCTTAATTAGGTTCACAAATCCTGGGTCAAATTATCTTCTTAGCGGAACTACCTCTCTAGGAGAAAGTGTCTACCCTCGGAGTCGGACTGTCTGTCTGGTTGTTGTTCAACAGCTAAATAGGATTTTTGGTATCGACTTGTACCACGCGGTTGCTCAATAGCACCTCCCTCTGTTCTGTTCATGGGTTTCAAAGAATCGAGGAATTTGCCTCTGAATGCCTTCGCAATCCCCCCCCCCCCTAGTGGAGAAGTGGGGAGAACTTCCTCCGTCCTGCTGATATCCTCAGGTTCCACAGGGGAATTTAAGAGAATCTCGGTGGCGTTGGTTTGATACCTCGACGTTGGTTTCCAGACTCTATGCGAACCGTTCTTGATGTGTTTCCGTAGAGTTCTGATATGATGTCTCAGGAACCCCCTATTGGGAATACTTACCTGTTGCTTTGCCACTATCAGGGAGAGAGCTCGATCGTCGAGCTTTCTTCTGATGAGCGTACAGCTCAGTTTTTTTAGTTCAGAAGTAGGAGGGGATCTTAATAGAACACCCTACCTTTCTAGGTCTTGTAGCACTTTCTTGGGTGCAAGGATTAATAAGGGATGTGGCCTAGGGAGGTATATTTACCATCCATCACTAACTCTTGATCTGTCTCTTGATCTCAACTGTATTTGATGACCCAAGACTACCAATTAGCAATTGCAGCTGTTCGTGTTCTCATCGCTTTTCTTTGCTCAGCTTACTCTCTGATCCGTTGGGTTCTTTTGTTTCTTTCTCAAAAGCATCCCTCAAGTCTCTGCAGACTGCTTTCCGTCCTCCGTGCTTTACCTAAGTCCAGGATGCCTTGGTGCGTTCGGTTTTTTTACCGCTATCTTCTGGCGCTTTTCATGTGACAATTCAAGACAGTCTTTCCTCATAGCAAATGCTTTGGCAAACGTAAGTGTTTTCTTGATGACCCTCTCTATTGCTCAGGGCATACATATACTTCTGCGGAAAGACAGGATGATTCGCCAGGTTCCAAAGCAATCCTTCATGAGAAACCATCTAACTCTTCTGGGTCATTGAAGGTTGTCCCTTATCTTCTGTCAGTTTTCTCTTCTATCACGAGGGAACAGACTTTGGTCCCCATCAAATGCCCCATGTACTCAAAAATATTTGGAAAGAAAAAAAGAAAGTCCTTTCGCCAACCCGCGCCGTAAAACTTTTCTGATATTTTGAGATATTTCGATAATTTGCTGGCTTCTAAGAGATAGGAGGCTACTGAAGGTCATCAAGGCTCTTGAGGCCATAATGCCTGAAAGACCCCCAATCACACATTTAGTGCTTCTTGGGTTTTTTTTCAAGGGTCTCTTTTGATGTATATGCAAGGCAGCTTTCTGGAAGTCCTTGAAAATTCCTTTATCTCAGCGTACTGTGCTGACGTTTTTTTTTTTTCCAGAATTGAAAAGTTGACCTTGGGATTGACCAGCATTGAATATTGCTTTGAAAAAAAAATGAAGAAAATAGTGTATGGAAATGATCCTGCATAACCCAAATTCAATTTCACTAATTTATTATCCATCGTAATAGCCATTCAAAATCTCATATACTACAATATAATAAAAAATGTAATGTATTTCCTTATATTTGACCTTATTTGACCTTTAACACATTAAAATTGACATCCCAAGTCACAAAAGCAACATTTCACGGATTTCTACGCATACATTAACCCCATGTATGCATGTTTATACTTTAATATGCCAGATCTATAGTTGAAAAAGTTAAGTTCATCATATAGCATGGCGCCATTTTGAATATACTAAATTATGCCACTATTGCCCTAAGGTTTATCCATTTTGGCAACCAATCTAAAATTGCTTTTAGAACAACAAGAGATGTCGCCTGCTCTATCTACATGTAATTAGGCCCTTTAAATTCTTATATTTACAGTATTAATAAAATATAATGAATTTCCTTTATATTCGACCTTTATTTTGACCTTTAAATCATAAATTGACATCGAGTCATAAAAACAAACATTTGTAATGGATTGTATGCATAAAGCTAACCCCTAATATGCATGTTTATTACTTCAAAATACGATCTTAGTCAAAAGGTTAAGTTTCACTCATTTAGCATGGCGGGCCATTTTGAATTTAGCTGATTATGCAAAATTCCCAACGTTGCCCGTTTGCGCAACAAGCTAAAAATTGTATTTAGAACCCATGCAGAATCCACAAATCAGCAAAAAAACTTCATTGGAACAACTTTTCTATGTTTCATAAATTTCAAACCGACTACTTGAATATATTGTTCTTTGAAGGAATTATTTTGGTTTAAAAATATACAATATTAAGAAAATGAGGGTCAAATATCCAGGTGTTAAAAGTAAAACTGAATTTTAATAAAAAAAGCTTTACGACAATGATATTGTATTTTAAAAACGATGCATTGGGTGCCAATTGCCGATTAATTTTATTCGAAATAATTACGAAACTTAATTGCCGCAAGAGACGAAATGTTTCAAGGTCTGCGCAAGCTGAAGAAGTTGGATATTGTTTAAAATGCGATACTCCAATTTTCTGTCTTTTTAATTTTGTTCCCGCAATGAAAGCTTTGGTTGAAAACCGGGGGGGGGTCACTCAAAACAAAAAAAGTGTACCCATAGCCCCCCCCATACGGCCTTAAATGTATGTTGAACGATATTATGTAATAGTAATTTATTAATTTTTTTTTTTTTTTTTTTTTTTGAAGTACTTGCCAATGGTGAGTTCATGGAAAAGAATTCTAGGAATACGGAAGTATTACCGCATAACTGAAAATACGAATATTTTTAAATACCGAGAGCGAAACGCGATCAGATTTTTTCCCCTCTACTTCCCCTCTACAAAGAATTCTAAGCAATTAGGGAATCAATTTGGTTTAGCTCTTCATCAGAATATCATATTGAACGGCGAGCTTGTTAATTTCCATCAAAACGATTTTGAAAGCAAGCCATATTAAAATGCATTGTGAAATTTGTCCATCAAGTTAATGTGAAATCAAACAAATTGTTTATTGATTGTTTGTTGTTCAGAATCCTCATAATCTGGTTACAAGATAAGAAAAAATAGGCAGCTCACGTGAATCGCGAACAGAATTTTGATGTATCGGAATGATCTCTGGAAAAACCGTGACATTTTATGCATTCTCAGGAACACAATGTAATAACTCTTGGAAAATTGAAGCGAGCGCGAACGCCGATCGAAAAATTTTGCTCTATTAATAGAGACCTGAAGTTTAGGATCAATTTGGCTCTCCATTAATTTAAAGACGTAAGGGGAGACTCAGGTTAGTTGTACCAGTGGCGTTAGTTGCAGCACCCCCTCTAAATATGGGTCAAGGACCATTTTTAAATTTATAATGCTTCCAAACTCTTTGTTACATAATGATAGATGGACCATACCATGCTAAATTTGATACATGATGCAGACTACAAGCTTGTTAAAATCAACAAAATTTGATTTTTGCTGCGTCAAAGTGACTTCCGTCATAAAGTGATACGCGTGTGCTCATATTTTTTGACACCCTAAAGATTCTAACGGACTATCATACTACATTGAAAGGATGTATCATTGTATATAAATTTAACCATATCATTAGATTTGTGTCTAAGTTAAGAATTTTCACTTCCACCCCAATTAGTAAAAAAAATTAACGGTGTGTGGCTTAGCTGAGCCGCTGTTGATGGGGTAAGTTGAGCCTTATAACCTACATGCGGTTGTAAAATTTTTTGCAAAAGAATATTTTGGGGTTTTGTATTGGTGTGGATTACACGATAAGACTATTGTTATCATTATTTAAACAGGAAAAAAAGCATCTGTTATGTCCCAAGACTATTTATGAGGACGTAAACTGCCTAAAATAGGCAAAAAAAAAATTAAATACACCAAAAATAACCATAATGGTGTGCGTGCATGCGTGTGAGTTGGGTTATGTGAGGCGTGTGGGTGTGGTTTTATGGTGTGCTTTTGGGATGGGGAGTAGCCCCCCAAAAATTGATTTTATGCCGCAATGGCGCTCAAACTAACCCAACGCCTTGGCTTCAACGTTACCTGCGTGTTGGTGTTAGTGAGGCCACTTGACACTTTTTTTTTAATTGCCCGCGGCTCAAAAACGAAAGTGCTATTTTGGGCGGATATACCTTTTTATAATTTGCCTAACATACTACTCTTTCCAATCCCAACCTCAACAGCTAAAAAAACTTCACCATGGGCACCAGGTGACCTTTGCAGAAAAAGTGCTCAACTAACCTGAGCTCCCCTATGTTGCCCTAAGAAGTTAATTTTTACATTATATGAAGAGAGATCAATCTTATCTATCAGCTGCTTATCTATCCTTCTGCTATCCCCTCCCTAAGTTTGAGATAACTTTGGCGCCCCTAAGTTTAAGGCTCCAGAATTTGGCGCCAACTAATCATTGGCGCCCCCTAAATGTAGTGAATTTTGGCCCATACATGTACGATTTAGTGATTGAAATGCCCCTGGATAAAATGCCAAAAAATTTATGTAACGTGTATTCAAATAAATTATAAATGGTCTTGATGATTAGTTATCCTATAATGCAAATTCATGGGTCAGAGGAAAAACACAGGCGAGAGACGGAAGTTGATGTCTTTGACATGATGAGAAAACATGGCCCATTGCATGCGTTCTCATGCAACCACAATGAATAAACTCATTGGAAAAGAACTATGCATGCGAGCGCGTAGCGCGAGCCAAAATTTGCATGTACATATTAGACCAGGAGGAATTAAAACAATTAGAGGGACCATAATTTCAAATTACTCAATGTTGCCCTTAGTTTCAGGTAAGTTCGGCAAACATCCCTAAGTTCAAAATTAAAGTTGGAGCCCCTACAGTCCAGACCCATTACCCCTAGGCGGCGAACGGAATGTCTCCTGAATGAGAGAATGACAACCTCATGAATTATTTATGAGCCACCGCTCCGTCAAACCGAAATGTGTACAATAGCAATTGCACTTGTTTGGACTGTGTCTTTAAAAAATTCACCAAAAAAAAAAACCCCTCAGGTCTTCGTGAATATTGAAATTTCGCCTCAATTGACAGGAAATAAATCTAATTAACTCCAGTTGCAAAATAAATATTTACAAGTCCTGAGGAGTTTTCATGAATTGAAAAAAATATCCATTTTTGTCATGCAAGTCTCCGCAGTTTCAGATCAGGCTCACTGTGTTATTAATTCCGCGGTAACGAAATATCACCCGTCGAAACTACCCATGCATGCCGCCTGGCAAAAACACACCACACGTGCTGTTGCTGTCCTGTGCTATAATGTATACAACTGTAAGCAAGGGGTTATATAACAACCCCCTGCTGTAAGTAGCTACGTCGTAGAAATGGATGTATGTATAGGCATAAAACCACCTCGACTCCCGAATATAGACACGAGTCGACCATAACATCAGAAACTACCGATATCTTACCTTGTCTATCTAACTTACTTCTGGGGGCCGGTAGTCACTGATTGTCTAAATATTCCTCTTGTAAATGAGTTTCCAAATTTTACAATTTTTCTACAAGTCGCAGTAAAAGATCAGAACGCGATAATATTTCAAAGTACTGGCATGGAAATAATGTTACTAGTCCCCTTCATGTATGCGAAAAGAATGGGTGGCAGGAGAAGATTATAGGAGAGAAGAGTAGAGAGAGATGGGAGAGAGAGAGATGCGGACAGGAAGTAACCCGGAAAACAGAGGTGCGGATGCGGAGAAGAGAGAGAGAGAGAGAGATACATGGCTATTAAGCAATTCACAGTCGTTTCGCGCTTTGCCCATTGAATTAATCGCAGTGCTGAAGTAAGAATATTTCAACCGCTTGGGCGAACTTTTCGACAGCGAGCCGAAAGGCCAAACCCGCTGACGTTTCCATTTCTCATCTCAATACGGAGAACGGTCGTATTCTCCCGTTGAAGGAGTATGTTTCCTGACTGCCCTAGGTTTAAGATAAATTTTGGCATCCCTAAGGTCCTCAGGTTCAATTTGGACGCCCCTACGTTTAAGCTCAATTTGGGCGCCCCTAAGATTAGGTTCAATTGAAATGCAAAAATGAATGTTAACGTGAAAATAGAATAAATTGAAATGTTTTGATCGTTTAGAATCCTATAATGTAAATTTTGGACGAGAAAAAACACAGGCGAGCGCGACAGCATGAACGAAAATTTTTGATGTTATTCAAATGATTAGAAAACAGCATTTTCATGCTTCCTCAGGAACACAATGAATAATTCATTGGGGAATGATTGCGAGCGCGAAGCGCCGAGCGAAAATTTGCTATGTTATACAGACCCAGATGCATGGAATTTTGAAATTTTGCTCTATCTATATAGAGACCATATTTTAAAAAAACCTATTGTTGCCCCCTTAGTTTCAGGGTAAATTTGGCGCCCACAGTTTCAGATCATTTTGGGCGCCCCTATAAATGTAAGCTCATATTAATAATTTTAAAATCGATTTTGACAATCCCCTTAACTTCAATTCAGTGCCCCATAAGTTCAGGTCATCTTGGCCGCCCGTTACGTGTAAGCTCAAATTGACCCGCTAAAATTTTGAACATAAATTGAAATGCAAAATAAATAAATTTTAAAAAAAGAAAATAGATAGATAAAAAATGTAACATGAAAACAAAGTACATAAATGTTTTACGGTTAGAATCCCATTAATGTAAATTTGTAAAAAGGGGGAAAAACAATAGGGTGTGCGAATAGGGGAACGGAAATTTTTAATGCATTCGAAAGATTAGAAAACAAGGTCATTTTACGCGTTCCTCGACACAATGGAATAAATCAATGGGAAAAAATGATGCGAGCGCGAAAGCCGCGAGCGAAAAATTTTGCTATGTATATAGAAAACCAGGAGGCATAGGAATTTTTAAAATTTTGCTTATTTCTAGATTAGAACCATTTTAAAAGACCCCTTTTGTTTGTGTGTGTGTTTTTTGGGGCCCCTTAGTTTCAGGTAAAATAGAATATAGTTGGAGCCACCAAGTTTAAGGATAATAGGCACCCCTAAAGTCTCAGGTCAATTCGGCGACCCTACATTTGAGCTCAATTCTGGCCGTCCTTTAATTTAAGAATCGATTTGGCACCCCCCTTAACTTCAGGTTAAGTCAGTGCCCTTAAGTCTCAGGTCAATTCAACGCCCCTTAAGTTTCAGATCATTTTTGCGACCCCTACATTTTAATTTAAATTTGGCGCCCTTACTTTTAAGATCATTTGGCGCCCCTGCTAGGTTTAAGTTCGATTTGCGCCCCCTAAAATTTAAATCGATTTTGCACCCCTAAGTTTAAAGGCGATTTTGCGCCCCTCCTAAATCTAAGGTCAATTAGCACCCTTAAGTCTAAGGTCGATTGGGCACCCCCAAATAAGTTTTCGGGGTCAATTGGCGCCCCCACGTTAAGCTTCATTTTGGCGCCCCTCTAATTTTAAGTTTCATTTGGCGGCCCCCTAAATTAAGGTCGATTTGGCGTCCGACCTATGTTGAAGGTCCAATTTGGCCCCCTATGTTTAAGCTCAATTTTGGCGCCCCCGCATACTCTCCTAGTTTAAGGTCCATTCGGCACCCCTAAGTTTATTGTCGTTGCTAGTTTACTTCCGATCGGCGCCCCCCTAATTTTTTCTTAAAGGGCGGCCCCTTCCCCTCCCCCTTTTTCAATTTGGCGCCCTTACTTAGTTTAAGGTCCGATTCGGCGCTCCTAAGTTTAATTCAATTTAGGCGCCCCCTGAGCTTTCAGGTCCAATTTGGCGCCCCCATCTAAGTTTTCGGGTCAATTTTGGCGCCCTACGTTTTAAGCTCAATTGGTCCCCCCGTAGTTAATATCGATTTGGGCGCCCCCTAAATTTAAGGTTGATTTGGCGCCCCCTTAAAATTAAGGTCGATTTGGCGCCCCTATTAAGTTTAAACCCGAATTCTGGCCGCGGGGGGGGGGGCTAATTTAGCCCCCCCCCCCCCTCGACCATTTTTCGCGAAAATTTTTGACGCGAGAGCTAAAGCCCGCGGCGCTTCATAGTTTTTCTTTGAAGTCTTTGCCGCCATCTTTGAGACCAAAATCGCACCCCCGGGTACCCGGTTCGCGAGTTTATGCATAATTTTGTACGCATGCGTTCAGACCCAAAAATTGCTCCAAAACGTGATTTCATGTACTAACAGTCAATACAAATTGTGTTTCAGCTAAAAAATTCATAAAACGCAGTGATTAACTTTCCTTTTTATTGAAATAATAATTTTATTAAGCTGCTATTTATGACCAAAATAAATGTCGTGGACCAATTTTTGTCGAAAAAACAATAGAAATAAAAAGGTGAAAAAAAACAAAAGAAATATATAAGAAAATTTCAAAAAACAATAAAATACAATAAGAAATAATTTGATACTGGAATTGGTTCAAGTACCAATTGATAGGAATGCTATAAAGAACAATTTACACCAAAAGTTAGCATCTTCTAGGAATATATTAGTGGAATTAGAGGAAAAAGTATGATTGTTCATGCATAAATTAGCATAATTAGCATATAAATTAACAAAAACATTTTTCGGAAAAATTAACTATGCAATTACGGAGGATTACATGGACGGGGGGACGTGTGTGCCAATTTTTCGTCGCGATCGCCGGTCAACGGCCCGAGATCTCAGGGGGGGGCGGGGGCTAAATAGGCCCCCCCCCCCCTGGCGCTATACGTTTTTCAAAAAAGAGCCCGGGCAGATTTAGAGTAAGGTCATTGGGCGCCCCTTAGTTTGCTGTCGATTGGCGCCCCTAAATTTAAGGGTCGATTTGGCGCCCGAAGTTTAAGGTCCAATTTGCACCCCTATAAGTTTAAGGTCAATTTGGCGCCCCTTTAGTTTACTGTCCGATTTGGCCGCCCCAAATTTAAGGTCGATTTGGCGCCCCCTAAGTTTAAGGTCAATTTTGCACCCTTAGTTTACTGTCGATTGGCGCCCCCCAAATTAAAGCGTCGATTTTGGCGGCCCTCCCCCCTAAACTAAAGTCGATTGGCCGCCCCTATAAGTTTAAGGTCAATTGGGCGCCCCTTAGTTTACTGTCGATTTGGCGCCCCCCCCCCTAATCTTAAGGTCGAATTTTGCCCCCATAGAGTTTAAGGTCAATTTGGCGCCCTTAGTTTACTGTCGAATTTGGCGCCCCCCCCCATTTTTTAAGGGCGCCCCCTGTCCCCCTCTCCTTCTTCCCCTGCCTCCCTCTCTCTCTCTCTTTCTTTTTTTTTTCTTCCTTCCACTTTTTCCCCTTTTTTCCCTTTCCTCTTTTCCCCCCTTTTTTCCCCTTTCTCTTTTTTTTCTCCTTTTTTCTTCTTTCTTTTTTGTCCTTTCCCTTTTCCCCTTTTTCTTTTCCTCTGTTCAGCGCCCCCCTGCGCGCCCCCCGGGGCGGCCCGGGCCCGTAAAGCCCCCCCCCCCCCAGAATACGCGCATTGCAGTGCGTGTCCCCTCACCCTTGGAAAATGGACCCTAAACGTCTCATTGCATGAAGTCCAAATGTGCACCCCTTTTTGACGTCAGACTGAAAAGGGGACCCTAAGCGTCTCATTGCATGAAGTCAAATTTGCACTCTTTCATCGTCAGACTGGGAAAAAACCATACCCTAAAATTGGAAGTAAACCCGTTGGAAATTTTGACCCAAAGTCGGCAATTTTCTGCTAAAAATTACCCCTATTTTTTTAGAAAATGGTGATTGAAAAAAAAAAAACACAAAACAAACCCGTATTTTAAGAAAGCGTCGACGCCGCAGAAAGGCTGAAAACAGACCCTTTCGACCTTTTTGGGGACCACCCGTGGGGGCGGGGGGGACACGCATGGGCGTAGCACATCATTGTGTGGGTGACCACCCCCCCCCCCCGGGGATTGAAAAGCTGATTAACAAAGTAGATCCTGCAAAATCAACAGGGTCTGATGACATTGAAATAATCTTTTTTGAAAAAAAATCTAAATCTTTCCGTACGTTCCATCACTCAATTAATTTAACTTGTCTTTTTCAACGCGGTATCTTTCCAATGATTGGAATATGCCAAGGTTTTTTTCGTTTATAAAAAAGAGATCTTAATAATATTTGTAATTGTGCCAATATCTATCTTACCGCTATAAGTAAAACTGATAGAAAGACTGTTCATCAGCAATTGTAGGCCTATAATTATTTTGTTTAGACATGAACATCCTCATTAAGATCCCAGTTCGGTTAGGCCATGTATCACAGCTCCAAATTTCTCAACTAAGAGAAGCCCCATGTAGGCCTACAACTATAAATCATGAAACATCTGAATACTCCTTTAAAGGAGGAATGAAACCCCAGGATCAGTTGAATTGTATGAAACAAAAAAATCAAAAGAACAGATTTAAAGGAAAGTTTCGGAACAATGAATAAATAAATAAGAAAGTTATGCTGCACTGTTACAATCACTAACGCTATTGGGAGATCCCTCCTCCCAAAAAAAAATTCCAACTTTCCCTTCCTATCTCACACTGGCAAAAGCCCAAGAGTGTGATGTCCACACTATGAACAAACTCTCCCATATGACATACAAAAAAAAATACCCAAAAAAAAATTTTTCCTTTTTCCTTTTTGGGGGCCTTCATTCTAATGGTAGGTACATACTCTTCACCCACATGATTATATTGTGAACTGTATTAACATGTCCTCCCATGAAGGAATCTCAATCTTTAATGGAATTAATAAAAAAGGACAATTTGAGAGTAATATGTACAAAAGTAATGGGGAATTGTTCCATGTAGACATCACACATCTTGGCCCGTGCCAATGTGAGGCATCCCCATACCAATAGTGATCACAAACATTAAAATGCTCATAACTTTTCTTAGTATTCATTCATTTTTTTCTCAAATTTTCATTGATCAGCTTTCTTTGATTTCCTGTTTTGTACAATTTAATGAATTCCTAGGGTTTCCTTCCCCCTTTAAGAACAGCTAGTTACAAAAATGGATGAGCGAATTGGTTTGGCAGATTTCTTTCCCGAGCACCCAGTGGAAAATGAACACGAAATGAAAGTCATACCCATAGCTTATTCTTTTGTGTTTCAGCGAGAATGATTGATTTTGACATGAACACTCTAAACCAGCCCCAACAAACTGACTGCATAGTTAGCGAGCCTATGCCAAGATTAAAATGGGGCATTCCAATCCCAGAAATCTACCACAAAGAAGGCCTGACAAGTGTCGTTGAGCGGTGATGTTGATTTTGTTCATACATAAAAAAATCAGAAGATGTATTATTATCAATTCCCTATGAATTAAGTTTGCAAAAGCACCTGATGATCTGTACACTTAAAAATCGCACTTAACTCTTATTTTTGTGCGTATATTACCATCACGCTTATTGGTCCAGACCATGCTCAGGGATTGCGGCCATTTGTGAAATCTATCACTAAATTGCGCGTTGTAAAAACTAGATGCGCGTTAGGGGAAAAACGGGGGGTTAAGTGTGACTTTAAGTCTACTTAACTTCTTTGTGTGAAAACACCCCCCCCCCCCCGAACCCTGTTGCATAAAACTTCTAACCGGAGTTCTTTTCCGGGTAAAAATCTGAAACTCCGGTTACAATATTTTTCTAGATTTTTTACTGTTTTTTCCCATGCATATAAACATACCAGAGTTTCAAAAGTTTAATGCAATAAATTTTTAGGGAGTTTTAAAACTCAGGTTAATAACCTAAGAAATAGGTCTACATTAAGCTGAGTTTTTTAACCCGAGAAAACTCGGGTTAGAAAAAAAGTCTTATGCAAACACCACCCTGGAGGTTGTGTTTCCTGTATCTGATTTGGGAATGTCAGTGTTAGATCTGACTCCATACCACTTTCTCTCATCTCCTCGATTGTACCTTAACAGAAAACATTTAAAAAAAAAAAAAAGTTTTTTCAAGGGATGTTCCAAAGAATTGAAAACAATTTTGTTAATGCATGGTACATAACTGTTCATTGGTATGATCCATCATATTATATTATATTATTTTTTTTTTTACATAGAAATCAATAACTTTAATCAGCACTCATCAATATTAGATGCGTTGACATGCACAATGGCTTGCCATTCATTGGAACCGCAAATGCCGCTTCAGGTCGTATCGACCTATGTATAATAAATCATTCAATGTAAAACAAATGAAAATGGATGATTTTTCGTATGTAGGCCTAACTGGTTCAGCGCGTATCCAGGATTTCGCACCCCGGGCGGGGCCCCGACGTGATTTTTGGCGCCCCTTGGGTACTTCAAAATATGCCCCCCCCCCCCCGCCCATGGCAAACATAGGCCTACGGCTTAAAATTGGTCCACTACATGTTGAAAAAAGAGAGATATTTTGACAATCAAGAATAAAATCTATATATTCTTAGAAATGGTAGTAGATTTTTTATTAGTTCATTTTATACACCTTCGCTAACCTAATTTACATGTAGTTCTACATCTGTGCGTTGAGACACCCAGTTGTAGGAGTGGGGTTTTCACAGGGCTATGGGTTCAACTATAGGGAATTGAGTTCCCTCGTTTGCACTAAATAACCCATAATTAAAAATCTCTCTCTTTCTCAACGCAGTAATCGCGGATTCTCCCCCCCCCTCCTCCATGCACTTGCGTCTTGTTGATTGTGCGTAGTTGAGCATTGGTGCAAGGTGACACAGGCATGACCCCTGTGGTTTTGGAGCCAGGTAGCCATGAATATAACTTATGAGTGAATTAAGTAACCAGCAAAATTAAATAACCATACAATCAATCCGGGCATCGAGATCATCAAAAGTCGTTTCCGTCTGATTCTTCTTCCGCTCCTCACTCTCTCTCTACATTTCTCTATCTTCTCTCTCTCTCTCTCTCCTCCCTCTCTCTCTTCTCTCTACTCCTTTCTCTTCATTTACGCCTTCTCCATTTGATATAGACTCTCTAACATGAGCCCACCCTTCCTAAGTGTCTTACCATCAATTCTAAGCAATAAGGAGGTTTATCAATTTTTACTTGTGAGGTAGTTGTATTTCAGTGACCATGTGTTAGAAAAAAAAAAAAAATACAAATACAAAAAATATAACGTACATTAATAAAAAAATGGGAAACCAGCCTGAGCCTACCAAAGTGCCTTAACAGAGGGACAATGAGCCCTCAATATCAAATATCAATATCGCCTCTCTTGATTGGCCCTCCCTACTACTCTTCTTCACTAAATATAACGTACATCTTCTCGTCTCTCCCATACACGCTCGTGAGTATCTTCCTTGTCGTCTCTTATTAAACATTCATTACCGTCGAGACATGAGGTTAGTTGAGCATGAAGACAGACAGTGCACCAGCCTGCATCATCTGAGAGAGGTGCGCAAAACGATTCATAGCTAAGCAGCCATCCAGATTTCTCGAGTAGCTACCGTCCAGGGAAGATTTCAGTCCTTGCATCTTATCCTCTATCGTTGAACTAGAATTTCTTAGCCCACTGTGATTCGAGCACACATTCTGGTAGCTCAATTACACCATCACAACTGCACTTAACCACTACAAATGCAGATCAAGGACAGCGAGTTACCGATAGTTAGGAAAGAATAGAGATAATTATCTAGCGAAGGAATCTACGGTTGATTAATACATTAATTGCAGCTTTGATTTTAAAGGACACAGCGAGAGCATTATGTCTCCAACATTAACAACGGATAGCTTAGTACTCACTGAGAGTTCCTTAACATCATAGTCAGCGAATTCTGAAAGAGTCTTAAAGCAGAAGCTAAAATTAAAGACTTTTTTTTTTTAAATACTTTTTCCAATTAGACTAATAGCCATTAGTCTTATATACTGAAAATCTCACCAAAGTCATAACATGGCCTTTGCCTAGCTAGGGCATGATAAATCCAATACAATTTTCAACAAATAAAGGCCAAAAAATTCATAGCATACAAAAAATTCAGAATTTAAAGTTTTTGACATTCTTGATTGCCTAAATCTATATCAGGAGTGCAGAAATATCAGCTTTGAACAGCCTCACTTTTTCTCTTTTTCCACGATAAGTAATGGATCTAAGTATCATTAGATGTGACGTTCAGAAGTGCGTTATTTTATGTTTTTTAAACAGATAAAACAAGCGACATTTGATTTACTCTCCTAACTTTTACACATGGAAATTAATATGGTGGGACCGTGAAGAATGTATTTACTTTACAGTTTCACATTTACAGTCGACGATTAACAACAAATAAATTTCACATTATCTTACCTTCTCAACATTCGTAGTAATTGTTCCTCTCCTGAAAAACGAAATACTGCTTTGTAAATCTTTCGTCCGTATTGTGCTGGTCCAATGCTTATCTATAGGCGAAAGCTCATTCTGCTGCGAGTTGACCGATATTTCAAGGCGTGGATGCACACATATATCTGTCTTTAGTAGAAAAATATATGAGGAACCAAAAAAAAAGAAGATTTCCTCCAAGTGCCTCGAATATAAGCCTACGTGTTTAGCAACTATTCTTAAATATAGAGTATGAGATCTAGTGGACGATAAATTATCTAATTTAATCCTATATTATTCTTAATGAATTTTTTATTTATGAATCAATAGAACCTTGAAATTAAAAGTTGGGACTTTTTAATGCTGTGTTAATATGTAAGCATATGGGACCATAAGGTTTTTTGATATTTAAACCATTAAGCTTGAAATAGCTAGATATCCGCATGACAGAAGGAGAATCCCCCAAAACACTACCAGTTTCAAAGGTATTCTGGGTTCTACGTCAACTGATTACTAATACAGCTTGGCCATGAGTGGACGGCGGCCCCAGTCGGTGATTAAACAAGTAGCCCGCCTGACACGATAAGAGGCGCGGAGCGCCGCGCGCATTTATACCGATTTTTAAAAAGGACAAATAACACAGTTTCAAGGGTGGTATGGGTGGTTATGGGGGTTGTGGGCGGTCTGGGGTGGACTGTAGGGGAGCAACCCAGCCTGCGAACCCTGGCGCCCTTTGCTCTTGAAGGGATCCGCAATCTGCATATATCCTGGAGTTATGCAGTCGCCCCAAAAAATTGTGTATACAATATGAATACCGCATCCATTATCCTGCGCTACAGATCAGCACTTTGCTGTGCTACTATATGGCGCCGCAGACCCCCTTCTTCCTACACAATCCAAAAGCCCCAATTTGATATCCTTACATTTAATTTTTTTTTTTTTTTTTATTTCCAATTAATACAATTTTTTAACAAGAGGGAATTGATTCCAATATATGACACAGTGTTCAATGGAATAGGAATATATTAATAGCTGTTAACTTCAAGCGATTTTGTGACGGATGAAAATTTAATATGATATCGGTCTGACTAATTCTATACTATTCAATCGCAAGATCACACTATCACAGAAGGCTAATAAGTTCTTTTAGTACCTTACGAATTTAATCGGATCCATCGGTCTCGACATCTATTTACAACGAGTTTCCAAATCTACATTTGAAAAGCATATTTTTGACGTCCTAAGAAAAACTTTCCATATCGTCTGTTGCGACCATTAAGGGCGTAATTGCATTCGTATAAACGCCGCCCGTACTAGGGGGGGGGGGTTCGGGGGTCCTCTAAGACGAACACCTCCTCCCCCAAGCACGCAGGCGAGCAGCGTGCCAACAGTCTTGTCAACAACAAACGAAAAGAAAAACACACAATAAAAAAAAATACAAACCCCCACCTCCTTTGGCATGAAATGCAGCAGATAACTTGAATAGGAAATACAAGAAAGGGACGATTTATAACCTCTTCACCCTCTCCCCCCGTCCCCCCCCCTTTTGGCTCCCTACAGATGCTTAAAATCTTTCGCTCGCGGCTTCGCCGCTCGCAAACTATTTCTTATATGTGTGGTTGTGATGTTCTATGTAATACAGGCGTTATTTCATATACTAAAAATTGAGCTCACTCAGCCAAGATAATTAAGGCACTCTGAAACCATTTCTGCCACTGACTATGTTTCTATCATCATTGCGAGTCTTAGTAGTTACTATATTATATTACATATCTTGTAATAATCTGGTGGTTAGTCTTCATAACTCATATTAGTAAAATGATAAATTTAAATTATAGACGAATTAAGGCCTAATTATGGCGAGAGGCGGTGGAGGGGGGGGGGGCGGGGGGAGGGCAGGGGGGCCACAGTGACCCCTACTTTGGTATGACCAGTAAACGAATCACAAGAATAAACCATATACTTTTGGAATGACTGACCTTTGAACTTCGGTCCTCTTTTTTTAGGAACACACTGTATGTACGTATGCAAACATAACGTTTTATGTTACAGCTAATCAAATTTAGTGTCCCACCAATTTTGTGGTATAAAAGAAATTTGTATATATTATAAATTTATATTATTATGTGTACGTAAACGTGTATATATATTTTCAACAAATTACATAAAATGTAGATGATGTACATAGTGAAAGAATTAAAATAAGTATTAAAAAACATTAAAAAAAAAAAAAAAAAAAAAAAAAATCAAATGTGACTCTTTCTTTGTATCGCTCAACTGTCCAGCTTTCCGTCCACTAGATAACAAGCATTGATAGGGCATTGGGCCTATATTTCATGGAGGTTTTATTGAAGTGAATTTCGCAATAGTCGCGATGCAAAGCCTCGTCAAATTAAAACAAATTTCATTGTATCTGTGCTTGTTATAGCAGGAGTAAACTGTACAATTATTCTTAGCGTAAGTTTAACTTTAATTAAAAATCAGTATCCTATTAACCCCAAAAAGACTGGGGGCATCATGCCCCCCCCCCCTCCCCTTGACATTTTCCGCGACCATTCCTCCGCGCGAAATTTTTTGATCGAGCCGCTTGCTGACTTTATACTTTCAAGTCTCGCGCATCTTTTAAAAACCATTATCGCAAAAAATCAATCATACCGTTACGACGCCGAACGATTTTCAAAAATATCCGTCAGACCGAAAACGGCTCAACGTGATTTTGTGTACAAAGCCAATGCAAATGAAGTTTTCTCGCGCGATCACCTAGCTTCTTTATTATATTCGGTTATTAATCAAGTTGCGCCAAAAAAAAAAAAGTCATTTCGTGTTAATTCCTTTCATAGATAACCTCAGATATTAGAACTTTGATGAAGAAACGAGATAATATTCATAGAAAATTTTAAAAGTACGGAAAAAGATTTTATTGCAAAAAGATACCTCTTTAGTCCATTTGAAGCTCCTATACATTGTGTAGTGAACCTAGAAAAGTTGTTTCCACTGAAGTTTTTTTGCTGATTTGTGATCTCATGTGATATTACAACAATTTTAGCTTGGTT
>CALNVZ010000305.1:0-13858 GCA_940671915.1 Paracentrotus lividus | reverse complement strand
CCCTTAAGTTTCAGATCATTTTTGCGCCCCTACATTTGATCTAAATTTGGCGCCTTTACGTTTAAGATCATTTTGGCGCCCCTCTAGGTTGAAGTTCGATTTTGCACCCCCTAAATTTAAGGTCGATTTTGCGCCCCCACCTAAGCTTCGGGTCGATTTTGCTCATTTAGGTGCCCCTCTAATTTTAAGTTTGATTTGGCGCCCCCTAATTTTAAGGTCGATTTGGCGCCCCCCTAATTTTGAGGTCGATTTGGCGTCCCACCTATGTTGAAGGTCAATTTGGCGCCCCTTAGTTTAAGGTCCATTCGGCGCCCCTAAGTTTATTGGTGTCGCTTAGTTTACTGTCGATTTGGCGCCCCCTAAATTTTTTAAGGGCGCCCCCTTCCCCTCCCCTTTTTCAATTTGGCGCCCTTACTCAATTCAAGGTCGATTCGGCGCCCCTAAGTTAAATATCAATTAGGCGCCTCCTCAGCTTCAGGTCAATTTGGCGCCCCCATCTAAGTTTCGGGTCAATTTAGCGCCCCTACGTTTAAGCTCAAGTTGGCTCCCCCGTAGTTTAATATCGATTTGGCGCCCCCCTAAATTTAAGGTCAATTTGGCCCCCCTAAATTTAAGGTCGATTTGGCGCCCCTATAATTTTAAGGTCAATTTGGCCCCCCCTTAGTTTACTGTTGATTTGGCGCCCCTAAATTTAAGGTCGATTTGGCGCCCCTAAGTTATAGGTCAATTTGGCACCCCTTAGTTTACTGTCGATTTGGCGCCCCCCATTTTTTCAAGGGCGCCCCCTCCCCCTCCCCTTTTCCCTTCCTCTCTCTCTCTCTCTCTTTTTTCTTTCTTTTCTTCTTTCCTCTTTTCCCCCTTTTTCCCCTTCCTCCTTTCCCCCTTTTTTCCCTTTCTCTTTTCCCCCCTCCTTTTTCCTTCCTTTTCTCCCTTTTTCTCCCTCTTTTCGGCGCCCCCTGCGGGCCCCCCGGGGAGCCCGAGCCCGTAAAGCCCCCCCCCCCAGAATACGCGCATGTGGTTGGTGTACCATGCAACTGACAATTCATATTTTTTTCTTTGCATAATATTGGTAACGGAGCTACATGGTTTCTTCTATCAGATCACAGAAAAAAAAAACCCACATTGCATATAAAAATAAATCTCATTTGATCACGAGTTTACACCCTCGTGATGTCATTTAAAACCTGTACTCTCTCTCTTGTATCCTTCCTCCGCTCAGATCGGAGATCGTCGGCACTGCCGAATTTTAGCGTTGAGTTGTAGTTCCGGTATACATATGTGCAGACTGGGGCTGATAGGTTATTCATTATTATTTAGTAGTTTGAGTCGGGTTGTGTGTAGGTTGCGTATAAAATAGAGCAAAAGAGTATGTAGCTGAGCTTTTGTGCTGTTGTTCATTGATTCAGGAGGGAGAAACAGGACAGACTCTACAAACAGCTCAGGGGCTGATTGGAAATGCTGTACCAGGTGCTTGGTGTTGCCTGTTGTCTTGATGTGTCGAATCAGGTCTTCACGCACCGACACCAGCGCAGGGCATTTGCAACAAAATGCTTGACGTCTTCCCCGCTCTGTGTGGCACAAGCGACATCCGTCATCAGATGTTCTTACGATCCTGGTAGTCTAGCTTGCGTCCAAATACACCTGGCCGATGAAAGCTGGGCTCTGAAGATGATAGCTGCCTTAAGCTTGAATGCGATAGGTGTCCAGAGGTACAGGTCTTAGCTTTGGTTTCGGCCTTCTGGTCCACAAGATAGCGAGGCCTTCTGGTAAGGGCATCCTTCTGTCTGGAATCGGAGGCTTCCAAAACAGCAGACTGAACCATACTTTTTCCCATACCTTGTAGCTCCACCGGTACTGCCAAGAGTCTTCTAAGACGGAAGATTGAGTTGCCTCAGAGCCGATTGCCACTGCTGGGATGGAGGTAGCTTGCACCGATGCCATGGAGAGCAGCCTGTATTCAACTCTCTCTATGCCGATGTTCAGGATCTGTCCAAGGAGGAGGAATTCTCTTGCAGATCATGAGGCTCATGGGTATAAGGTCTGTGAGCAGGTAGACTGCCTCATCTGCTGCAGATGTTGGAAGCCCCAGCATCCGCTTAAATAGATGGATCTGGGCTTTGTCGAGGCGGTTCAACAATGCTCGCGTCAGTGCATGCTGGAACACCCAAAGAGCATCCTGGTACACAGAAAGTTGTCCACAGCTTTAGCAGCAACGTGTGGCATGACCCTTGTGGAGAACAAAGAGCGTCCTACTAGGGATAGAATGCCCTGTATCCTTCTGTGATGGCATCTGCCGCTGTGGTCGTATCGAGGATCACAGGTCCTATTGATGCCAGTGCTTGTGTGAAGAGACCTCCTGGACAGGTTCACCACCTATGTGCCACGGTGTATGCTTGATTGAATGGTTGGTGATCATCGCAATGATGGCGCTCTTTGTGGGATTTATCTTGTATCTCCATTCAAGAGTGTATTGGTAGGGTGGCACTCAGCATCTCTTTGAGCTCTGCAGGGTCATTGCTCAGGAGAGCAATGTCATCGGCAAAAACTAGGACGCCTACGTAGCAGAATTATTAAACAGCATCCTAGCTGTTGTTCTCTCAGAAGCTTGATGAGGTCATCTACGTAGAGAGTGTTAGAGCGTGGGAGTATAGGACCCACCTTGTCTTACCCCTTGCAGGACGCAGAAGGGTGGTCCAACTGTTTGCTCCCATAGCACCTTGCTAGAGCAGTTGTTGTAAAAATCAGCAATTGGTATGCAGCAAGCCAAGAGACAGATGCGACGATTCGATCTTTGTGAGGAGCCCCTCTTGCCACACTCTGTCGAATGCTTTCTGGGCATCTAGCATTGCAATGAATAATGGATGTTGGAGATCTTGCAGAGTTCGATCACTATGTCCAGGGCTTTTCCAGTTAGCACGCAGGATCTTCCTTCTTGAATCCAAACTGTAGTGGGTCAGGAATATGATGATCTTGCAGGTGTTGAACGAGCTTGGGCTTGATGAGTAGCTCCAGCACTTTACCTAGAACTGTGTTAGAGTGATGCCCCTGTAGTTCCGTATTGTTGGGTCCTTGCCTGCACCTTTGTGTATTGGGATCACAAAGTCCTTCCTTAAGGCTGGCTGGAATGGCTTCCACTGAACCATCCAGTTAACAGGACAAGAATGAGTACTCTGGTACTGCAGCCAGTGAACAGCACGTGTTCCGGTGAGATGTTATCTTGGTCCACATGCTTTTCCAAGTTTCAAGGACGAGATGGCAGTGTCCAGCTCCTTTGAGGTGAAGAAGTGTTCCAAAGCAGGCGTCACCTTGATCATCAAGGTTGGTTGTCTTGCGTTTGACATCACGGTGTATTCAGATGTGTAGACAAATCTTGGAAATGCCTCGTCCAGCCTTGGATGATGTTGGCGCCCGAGTAGTTGTCATCCCCGGGTTAAGCTGTGAAACACTTGGGTTTGATCGTTTGCCTTTGACTAGGGTGTAGAACAACTTGTCACTGTGTTCGTTGGCCTCCTCGATCTTTGTTAGAAGACCGTTTCTACACGCAGCTCTCGATTGACGAAGCTTGGAGCGAAATGCTTTCTTGAGCTGGGCAGTCATCAACCCTTCCGGGCTACTCTTGTCCTCACCTATGGCTCGTGTTCTCTTCCACTGGGTTATGTATCTCGTATAACATTCTTTCACTGCTGGGTTCCATTCAGGCTTACCCTTACCTCTGCCTAGTGAACGGGGCAAGCTCATTGCATTCTGAACCATAGAAGACTGCAAACTTTCTGTGACGGCATCTATGAGAGACTTGTCAACTTTCGCATCAGATATTGCAGAAAGGATAGATTCCGACGACTTCTCCAGTGGTTCCGTGTATGATTCCTTGATCTCATGCTTGGACACCTCACTCCAGTGGATCTTCGGACGATAGAGACTTCGGCTTGGTCCTATGTGATTACTCCTCACTGGGCTAGCACTGGAATTGTGAAGTTCCCAGGTCACCATGACTGGAAAGTGATCCGACATGTTACAAGCCTTGTCATACAGAATCTTTAGATTGGAGAAGTCATTGACCAGCTTGGTGTGGGTCAGAAAGGTATCTATGTGAGACTTTTTTGATCCATCATCACTTTGAAAGGTAAATGCCTCGTGATCCCCCAGCAGAGTAGAGAGGCAGGAGAGCTCATTTTCTGTCATGAAGGTATCAAGGATGTTCCTTGTCCTTTTTCTTCTTGCTTTGTTGAAGAGATCTACATTAAAATCCCCGCCAATTACGAACATGCTTGACTGGTTCAATCGGATGATGTTTGTAATGTCTTGAAGTATGGCTTGGTACTCTGCAAGGGCATCAGGTGATTCATCACATGGCATGTAGCAGTTGAATACCAGAATATCCCATTTCGCAAAATGCAGCTGTACACAAAGCAACCTGGAGGAATGGGTAGGAATCAGCTTCGAAGAACATGAGAGTGCTTTGTTGATGAAGGTTGCCACACCACCTTTGCCTCTGCCTGCTGGGAAGGACAGTATTTGATCTTCTGCTTTAGAGAAGACATTAAATCCTTGATCAAAGGTGTTGAGGTATCCAAGTTCCCCTTCGTGTATCCAGTGTTCTTGCAAGAGAAGAGTTTGTGTTTGTTGTAGCAGGGAGTGGATAAAAGTTTCATTTGACCTGCATCCTCTGGTGTTGAGAGTGCAGAGCTTTACCACCTCTGGGGAGGCAGTAACTGTAGGCTTGATTGTGATATCTGCAGTATTCGGAGATGCTGCTCCTTTATTGCCTCTTCGATCGCAATGTCTGGTTGTAGCGAGTGTAGCGTCAGGAGATTTAGCAGAGAAGCTGTTAGGTAATATACTGTCTCCATCTTCCAAAAATATGTGTTGGCTGCTGCGCGGCCATGCCGAAAAAGCGAATTGGGCCTTGGTTGTCTGTTCGTGTCAAGTCCTGTGTCCTTTTCTTGCTGCTTCCGTTCTTGGCCGCTGATTGTGTCAGAGTTAGCTGTCGTCTGAGAAACAGGCTCTCTAGGATGTGGTCCTTGATCTACTGATTTGGATAGGTTACTTCTCCCTGGGTGATGATTATAAGCCCCCTTTGGACTCTCAGCTCTGCTGGGTTGAAGGTGGGGGTCAATCCCTGTATCATGGATCCTGAGAGGATCATCATCCTGAATCACCTCTCTTTCCTTCATATGTTGGAAAGTGCTA
Organism: Paracentrotus lividus; assembly: GCA_940671915.1. Taxonomy (NCBI): domain Eukaryota; kingdom Metazoa; phylum Echinodermata; class Echinoidea; order Camarodonta; family Echinidae; genus Paracentrotus; species Paracentrotus lividus. Next base: position 8,668 of record CALNVZ010000305.1, on the reverse strand, counting down.
GATTGTCTAGAAGGATCGATCCTGACATGGGCTGTATCCTCGGGGTCACCCTTTGGCGTACCAATCCTCTTGACTTCCTTACATAGCTTGACAGTGTCTGGTTGGTGACGGGGTTGCTGAGGATGTCTATTTGTTGAATTGCCTAGAGTGGAGCTCGTAGTATTAGTCGGATTGACTTCACCCTGCCCATGACTCGAGATTCCTGGATGTTTTGGCGATAGGACAATCACTTCAGGTTCATTGTTATTGTCCCATTCATCGATAAACAAACTTTCGAACCTGTTGTTAGTGGGAATGCTGTAAACATCTCCATCGGTCTTCGGGTGGTGACTATCTATCAGTGAACTTGGGTTACATGACTGATAAGTTTTGTTAGACCTCGTAGGGATGCTGGTACCCTGTCGGTAGGTTTCCTGCTGACAGGTGGCCTGTTTGCAGTACTGCATTGCACTGGCTTGCTCCCTGGGAGGCTGGTCGTAGTGTGTCGATACTCCAGGGTTTCTAGATGATTTATACGAGTTGTGTGGGGACAGTCTCTCTGGTCGATGTTGATGGTTGAAGTGAGAGGGTGAGTCAGGTTGGCGATGAGATGTCCCATGATGCTTGCTGTTGATAAAGAGCCTACTTTTGTGAAGCTTTGGGTGCTGTGTCATCTCCAGTCTCTCTGGACCAATTGGTGGCGACGATTTTGGCGATGGTAGCTTGTTAGGGACGTCTTGTTCTCTGGCTATGCCTTGAAGCCCATGGCTTTTGCAAATTGCAGTAAGAAAGTCAGTTTGTATCTGAAGAGCTCTGAGTTCTGAGTCTTTTTTGCTTAACAAGTTTTGCAATGATTTTATTTCCTTGTCTTTGCGGTCTTGCAAGGCCTTATCACAGTCGCGGAGGTCTTTAAGGCTCCTTGATTCCTTCCGCAGTAGCCGAGTCTGATTTAGGAGTTGCTCATTCTCAATTATGAGCACCGCGTTAAAGCTGCACTTTTCTTTAAGGTCCTCCTTTAGCTCTCGAATTACCTTCAGGTGTGACGTTTCACACTTACATGCTGCTGTTGCCTGTTTCTTGTTGGTGCTGTTTACAGTTGAATTGTCTTTGATTTGGTTTGTGTTTGACTCGTTCTCAGGTGCCGTTGGAGCTGCTTGCATGTCCAAATCGGGTGGTGCTGCAGTGGCCCCTTGCATGTGAGCTACTGGTTCTGAGGCTGCCTCTTGCATTTCTGCAGCAGCGGGTGGCACAATCTCAGCAGGCTGTGATGGTGAGAAGTGTAAAAATCCACTGATGGTCGAACGTGGGCTGATGGATGGGGAGAACAAGTGGCTTTGGCACGTCAAAAAGTCAGATCCTGTTTCTTGCTGTTCCACAGTCGCATCTCCAGGGGGAGCTTGGCTTGAATAAGTCACTTCTTGCATGGATATGCATGGGCTGGTAGGTGGGGAGCACCGCTTGCTCTGGCATGTCAGGAATTGAGGTCCAGTTTCTCGCTGTTCCGCAATTGCCCCTCCTGTGGGAGCTTGGATTGGAGAGGTATCTTTTTGTATGTCCGAATGCGAGGTAGATGGGGAGCACCGGTTACTCTGGCACGTCAAAAATTCAGATCCTGTTTCTTGCTGTCCTACATCCTCGTCCCCTAGGGGAGCTTGGCTTAAAGACTTCTCTTCTTGCATGGGCAGTTCTATTGCTGATAGCTTATTGGAGTTACAAGCATCACAAGAATACAGGGTGTTTTTGTCAACAATTAATTCTGCCAGATCTTGATCTTGAAGCCCAGTACATTCAAAGTGAGTCCATGAGCTACATATATGACACTGTACTGTACTGGAGCATGCATGTGTTTTGCAGATAGGACACTGTATTTTCTGGTCTCCAGGGCCACATTCACAAATCTTAGCACTGGAATGTACCTTGCGTATAGAGTTACCTACACTGATGATTTCGTCAAAGAGGGTACTCAGAATTCCATTCACAGATGACTCTGCATTGGCCATGTCGGACTCGGGAGACAGAACCGATTTTAGTTCATTGAGTAATTGGAACTGTTTGCCATGGATATACATGCGATGAGTCTCTTCAAAAAAGAAGATTGATAGTTTCTTTATCTTACCAACGTCACCACCCTTCTTTTTGTTAAAAATCTCGAAGCCACTGCTCACCTTGCCAACAACTGGAACTGCTATATGAGCGGGGTTGAAGGCTGCATTTTTCACTAAGGTATCACACACAAGATTTTTGATTTCCTTGAACACTAGTTTGTCCAAGGCTATGGTAATGAACTTATTTCCCCCTTTAGATTGGCCTTCAGATGCTATCACATAGTCCAGGGGTTTTTCTGAAGATGGAGTGGACATCAGTACTAGCAGTGTATAAGTTGAGGGGAACGAATACCGTATCACGCTTCACGCACAGTGTTCTGGTAATACCACTCTTTTATAAGCAGTTTGAAAGTTACAAGCAGATGAGTTTGTATTCGTACTTATCCGTTTCACACACAGAATTAGAAAGCCTCTCAATTGATTACTACCGGTAGATTGAAGGGTATGTAATCGCGTAGGTAGATGGTTAAACATGAACTTCCACAGGCAGTTAGGAGTTGCACATGTACTTTTGTACGGTCAACAATACTGAACATGTAGATCTGGGAAGTGACAATTATTCCGACAGAGAAAAAGACAGGAATACTAATATACTCCGGACCGAGGATAGGAATAATGAATCCAGGATCTTGGGTTCGAATGCGATAATGTTTATACAGAACAGATCACAGGACAGGACAGACAGATTGCAGTCACTCACATGTCACGGTACAGTACAAGACAGCCAGGTTACATGTAGACAGAGGCAGAGTCAAATCATGAAGCATGCAGGATAAAGTTAACATGTAAATAGGTACGTTACCAATGCCACTGCCAGCGCCAGTCAATCATGGGCGATGTTGATGAGTCAAGATTGAGCCTTTTGAGGATTTGAATTGAAGAGGTCTAACGTGTTAGATCTCTAGTTTGCAGCCAACAGCTCATCAGAAAATGGGAAGATTTAGGCCCACTAAACAAATACAGCAATCTGACTTTGAAGGCACACAAGTGCAGAGGTAGATATTGTTGAATATAGTTGAATATAGTTGCAGGGCTGGCCTAGGTTAGCAGAATATATGCTGTGTCCAATTTTTTCCCGCCAAAACTCCAAGTTGAATAGGTGGGACTGTAGCATCAAAAGCCTCAGAATATGTATTTGGAGGTGATACTTTTGACCCTCTAAAACTGGTTTTGCTACAAGAATCTGGCTATCAAAATTTGGATTTTGAGGTAGAATTGCAATCCAAGGCAAATAGTGACAGTTAGAAAACAAATTCTGGTAAATTTAGAGGAATTTTGAAGCCGATTTTGGAGCCGAGTCGCAACCTGCACACAACCACATCAATGCTACAATGGACAGGTGAATAAGGCACATTCTAATGTTGTGGTAAGACGTAGACCGAAAGGTATATAATAGTCTCCTTGTGTGTTTGTTCATGTTATTAAAGAGAGAGATCTATTTTTTTTTTTTGTTTCTCTCAAGAGTACGTAGGAAGAAGGATTAATGACTCTGTTGTTGTCGTAGATTTGCAACAGAAAATGTTTGATTTTCTTCTTTGCATGTTACTGTCATCTGTGTAAGATGATCGTTAATGATATGTATGCGACCTGAGGTTGCCAGATGGTGTTTTTGTTCGGAGATATTTTGAGACCTAAGCAGAGGTCCTGAGATTCATAAAAGAAGTTTCCTCTTGGGACAGAAAGAGAGAATAATACAAAATGACAATACACTTTAAGTTTTCAATGTTTCAGTTACAATTGTCGGGGTTTGGTTTGGGCAAAGTATTGCTGAGAAAGTCGGCCAGGTTAACGTCATTGAAAACTATATGAGGAAGACAGTGTTATAATTGCCTCCAGGAAACTTGGCTAGCCAGCAAGACATGAATGGTTTAGAATTATGACTCCATCATATCATGGATTCGGAGAATCTACGCACAGATTTAAAGGAATGGTCTTGGCCAGGGCGATGACCTGAGAGGTTGCCAACTCTTTGGCATATCGAGCATGGAACATTTAATAGTGCATGTCAGATTTAGTACTGATTGGGACCATAGAATTGAATTAAATGTGGTGATGAAGGAAAGTTTGTTCATTGATTAATAGTATATACTCCATTTGAAGTTTTAGGTAAGAAAGCGTTTATCTTGAGAGATTAGGTTACATTGCTTCTGCTGTTGAACTGTTTAGATACCAACTAGTGATCTGTTAGTGTTGGTGACTGGAATGCAGACATCTTGATAATCGTCACTATTCGCAATCATGTTAGGCCTTTTGTATGACAATATTTATAACTTTTATCTAGTCTTGACATTTTAACCAGGTGGATAGTTATATCATTGTGAGTAATCATGGCATACTACTCTTCTTGAGTTGGAATCGCATTGCATCAGTACAGCAAGATGCTCATAGCTCTATAGAGGATATTAGATAGAGAATATAGTTTGCTACTATATGATCATATTACCAATTTGTTATCAATTTTTGGGCACCTGCTGGTCACTTGGAGACTGGTTCAGATAATGTTTAAAAAGGGGAGAGATAGTTGGTCAATGATAAACAATAAGTTTGAAGTGTGAATATACTTCGCCAAACTGGATTGGTTTAGAATGAATAAACTTGGGTCAGAATGCTTTTTCATAGTCGTGAATCTATCTGTAAAATAGTGATCACATGAGTTGATTTATGTCATGTATATAACAGAATTGCTTGATGTTTTATGTGTGCAAGTGATGGTTTGCGTAAGCGCAAAGGAGTACAGCCAGATTTGAACACCTGGTGGAATGATATTTGCAGAATCTCCATCGGAAGGCTCGAGCAAGCTCTTTTGTTATGGGTAGCATGAATGGCAAGTACGGAATGGCCCTCTCTTTGAGATGGAAAGAATAGAACTATGCGCCGGTTGTTAAGTATGCCTTTCGTTACGTAAAGATGAGAAAATGCTATGCGTGCGAGATTCTATTGCTGGAAATTGCGAGTTAAAGAGTTCTATAAGACTTTTAGAAAGAAATCAGGTATATAAATAACAGTATCACCTCACCTACTAACATTCGAAGGTGTCCACAGGAAGACTGCTGAATATGTGAGCTATGGAGAACAGCATTATAATAAGATTTAACGAATTGTGTCGAAAAAGTTCAATTGTTTTGCAGTTAGCGATGTTTTTTCATGAAGACATGATTATTAACCGTAAAGAGATTTTCAGAGCTATAAAACAGCTTGATGACACAAATCTTGTGTTTGACGTATACTGCAGAGCATTTGAAGTTGTCGAAGTTCTGAGATTACGTTACTTTACTTTCTGTATGGCTTCTCTGGATTTTTTATTCATGGTTTCTCCCCTGATAGTATGATATCTGTTATTTTGGTCCCGTGCTGAAAGAGCAAAGCTGGTCTGCGATTCACAGCTAAAGATAATTATAGGCCTATAGCGTTGCTAAGTGTGCTTTCTAAGTTCTAGAGAATGTGTTTGTATTGATCCTAGGATTACGAAGCAATTAATATCTATTTGTGAGCAATATGTTGGGCTTCAAAGCAAAGCATGGAACCGATATGATGCATTTTGCTGCTGAAAAATGAATATTGCGAGTTATGCGAAAGAGAATACTCCAGTGTTTTTAATGTTTTCTTGATGCCTCAAAAAGCATTTGATAGGAGTCAACCACGGAAGCTTTTCAGAGAAATGTGTGATAAGGGGCAATTCCACGCTAATATTTAGATAAGAATATTGATTTATTGGTAGGTCCACAAAAATGATGAATAGATGGGGATAGTTGCAACTCTCCGACACGTCACTGTTGGTAATGGTGTTCGGAACAAGGTGGCATATTGTCCTCCATACCTTTGTAACTTGTATATGATTGATTGTTCTGTGAAATATAAATAACTGTAGTACTGGCTGTTCAGTTGGTGTACCAAGTTTAAACTTGACTGTATGCTGATGATCTCGTAATATTTAGTCCATCTACTGCAGAGTTTGCAGAGTTTAGCTTAATGTATGTTCCCAGTATGGAGTGGCATAATGATGTAATATAATGCGAAAGAAAAGTCCAGCAACTGAGTGTAAGATGTAGAAGAATAGTAGTAGTATTTCCAGATTTTTATTCTATGTGTGCACAACACTATGAACGTTTTGTAAAGAGTTCTACAGTCCTAAGTACATTTTTTAGCAGAGTCTGTGTGATGGATAAAGATATTTATAGACAGTGTCGTAGACTAATACGCACAGGAGACACCACTCTGCAGAACGTTCCATGATGTGTTACTTTAGGTGTGTAAAGTGGAATTATTTAGAGCATAATTTGTACCCCTCTATTACACTGGCGCACACTGTGGTGCAGTTTAAAAAGAGCATTTGAAGAAACTTGAACAGTAGTCCTCGATAGCTACAATGAATGGACTAATGAAGGATGCTGCTTCTTAGGGTACGAAGGCACTGCTAGTAGCTAGTTAGATATGTGTTGGAGCAGAACGTTATCTGTACCTTCGTCGTCAAGACGTGGTTAGAATCTTAATCTTTCAAGTTTATTCTCAGAATTGACAACTCGAAATTAATAAATGTAGTAAATATTTGGTTAGACCCTTACAGAGCAGCTCAAGGATACTCCAGATTGTGGAAGCTTGGTCGATAAAACTTGTTGGCAGAGTCCATAAGGTTTAGTGTTATTTTGGTTAGTTTTGTTTGTTTAAGTAATAGATATCTCGATCTGAACGTTGATATTTACTTTAAGTTTTTTGTTCTCTATGCATAAGGTAAGGGTTTCAGATATTTGTTAGGCTTAGTCTTGTTATTTTTTCCCTTCTTTCTTTTCTTATTTTTGTTTTAATGTTTGCACTGTAGTATCTCAGATGCTGGTTCTCATTGTAGATCTTTTACCTTTCTTTGTTCACTATGTATTTCAGTATTAATCAGTGTATTCATAAACCTATACTATTGTTAGTGTTGTATGTTGATATGGCCTCTGCAATCTGCAGGCTGTGTCTGGAGATAAACGTCTAATATTCAATTCAATCATTAAATTCAGATCATTCAATTCCATTCAAAGTTAGAAATAAATAGGATATGAACTGAAAATATAAGTGTTGATGCAAGAACATTGGTTTACACACTGAGTATCTTTGCGGATAAAGAGCTAGAAAGCGTTGTGTTTTGATTTATTGCAACCGATGTTGAGGCTCAGCCAATGACGGTCGATATAATAAGTACGCAAAAATAGCAGTAATTGAATAGGCTATTCTGCAGGGCACCTTGGATTCGGTTATACCTGGCTGTAATAAGCTGCGCAATGCCTACCCTGATAGCAGAAACTGTAAAAAAAGACGTTTATTTACGTCATTTCTACGACGTGTCTCACGTCATATTGACGTATGTAGAAATACGTCTTAAAGACGAACATTTGCACCAACGTACTCGTCATATTGACGTATGTATATTGACGTGATTATGAGTCGTCAACTAGTCCAACTACGACTTCAATGACGTCTTACACCGTATTCTGACCAGTATAAGACGTCATATTGAATGATATTTGATGTGATTAAAGAGACGCATTACGACGTAATGATTTTATGACGTGATATACTACGTCTTTTAGTTGTTCAATTTAATGTGATCGTTTGTAATTCAAAATAGATTTATATCTAGAGAACTTTTATGACCATCAACTGATTTCGTACTCGGGTCTTCATAGCTTTAACTTTGCTATGGAGCAAGTGTTACTCAGTTCTTCCTCTAAGGCACGGTTCATGCTTTCTATTCTTCCGAGGGAACATTAAAATAGGAAATAAGATTGTTCCATGTATTCATGTTATAAATAATATAATTATTTCATGGTTAAAGTTTCCTTAATTCTTCTTTAATGAATTGCATACTTATTTCATTCTATTTACCGCTTAATTCTGACGTTTTAATTTATTTCTTAGTAAAAAAAATACTTGTGTAAAGAGTTTTAACATTTGTTTATGAAAGAAACATGACAAAAACTAGACTATATTACCCAAAATCATTACTATTTTCTTTTTATAATCGATTACAAATTATCACCCAATAGTCATAATCCCGTCATAATCTGGTCATATAAAAAATACAAAAATTTATCGTCGTAGATTGGTCAATAAATGACGTCAATAATCAAGTCATAACTGGCCATATAAATTGCAAATTTAATCGTTGTAGATTGTCAATAATGACGTCATAATCACGTATATATCTGGGAGATATAAAAATGCAAATTTACTCGTCGTAGATTGGTAAATAGTAGACGTCAAAATCACGTCATAATCTGGTCATATAAAATGCAAATTTATACTCGTCGTAGATTAGTAAATAGTAGACGTTATAATCACGTCATATCTTGTCTTTTAAAAATGCAAAATATACTTGTCGTGAAAGTGGTCAATATGACGTTATGAAGACGTCGTATATACGACGTTATGACCAGTATTACTAGTTTACGACCGTATTACGACGTTATTACGACCATGTCTGTTATCAGGTATTAACGTTCAAAACCAATTAATCGATGTCCGGGGTTTTGAACCCTGTACGTTTTAAACCATTGACAGCCAAAGTGATTCATATCCAATAGTCAACAGCTTTTAACTCTAAT
>CALNVZ010000294.1:33695-44761 GCA_940671915.1 Paracentrotus lividus | reverse complement strand
AGTCCATTGTCGCGCCACTTCTGGTGATGTTAACACTACGATAACATGCTACCAACATAATCATGAGATTGAAATAAACAATGGCATTACAGACAATGGCATCGTTACCAGAGCAGTTTTTATGGTACCCGATAACAGTAATTTTGCTTGCTGCTCTCATGAAATTAATGTAGGTGTAAGTGAAACAATTTGCAATGATTTTGTGTGGGCACCTGATATTCATGGTATCAATCGGCCGTCTGAAACTATTACCAAAGATAATAAGTTGGTTAAAAGTACAGCTATTGCCATCATTGAGCAAAGTGAACACACCGCTATAACCCAAATAGATTCCCAAATAAAATCAGGAGCTCGAGGACAATTCATGGTTCCTTTTGTTTGGCGTGTCACTTACATGGTGACATTCGTGATCTATTTAGATATGACATGTTAAAGGCGCAATTTTCACACTCATTACTTTTTTAGTTTTGGGCAACCCAATGCCAAAGTGGGCATGGAGCTGAATCTTTAATGTGGTGCTGTGCCTTTGTAACAAGAAAAAAAAACCAAAAAAAAACAAAACAAAACAAACAAAAAAACAAAGATCAAACAAAATTTAGCATATATTGTACTCTGTTACTTTACATTTGTAAGAGCCTATTCTTCTAATATCTGGTCACTCTTTCTGAGATATTTCTTGATTTAAACTAATTCTCAAAAATTCTAACAAACTTTGGTCTTTATTAATCGTTATAATGCATTTACCTATGAAATGCAAAGGGAAACCCGTTATCCTTCCGTTACCGTTCTTCCGTTAGTAGACAATGAATATAATATGTAATCTTTTGTCAGACAGCTGTTGATACCCATACCGATCAGTATTGTTAAATTATTTCATTAAATTTAGTATCCCTTTTTTTTCTTTTTTTTTTAACATAATGTAAAGATGCAATAGTTTTCCATAATGTGATGTTGTTGTTTATAATGTTAGTATGCAGTTGTTTTTCATAATGCAAATATACAGTATTTTTCCATAATGTAAATATGCAGTTGTTTCCATAAAGTAACTATGCATTTACCTATTTACATGACAATATTTTACATACATTTTCCAGAATATAAATATGCAGTTGTTTAAATGGATAAGAATCATGAAGTTATCGTAGATTTCCATGAGATGCACTTGTTTAAATAGAGGACTTCTTAATTTTCTCTTTCACTTTCTCTTACACTTGATACAGGGATCACGAGGTTTTTAAAATATTTTAATTTGTATTGTTGTCAACAAAGGGAATCTGCAGTTGCTTATTTATAAATGAATGCTTTTACAAACAAATTTATTTTCTGGTGGCCACAACGCATTTGTTTTACCAGCTAAGACTTATATAACTACAATTAAACCACAATGTAATGACTTAGTTCTTTAATTAACTATTTTACATGCAATCAAATTGCTTTCCAAATTTTTAATATACAGGTGATGGAGACCCGGATATAGAAAAATGATACAGATCCGTTTTTTTTTTTGTTTTTTTTCTTTTTTGCAATGGAAAATTGTTGTATAAACATGAGCCATATTAGACAATTAATTTATTCATTTGTCTCCAACGGTAGAAACCATGCAAATTGGTAGAAACACACGCAACTGCTGTGTGATAAATTTGAAACCAGACAACTATGAAAAAAATCATAGGCTGCCCGGGCGGGATTCGAACCCACGACCCGTGGATTGCTAGACCACTGTCATAACCGCTAGAGACAAATGAATAAATTAATTGTCTATTTAACATCCCAACGGCGTACAAATTCCTTTACGTTTGATGAGCCATATTGTTTAAGATTTATGGCTTTGAATTTTATCCATGTGTCTGGAATGAATGATACACCGACCAAAGTGCGTACTGAATAAAACAATGGTTTTTGTATTTTTCTTTATTTACTCAAAATTAAGTGCCATGAACTTGGGTCGTTCTTAAATGTATTGTTGTCTGAATATTCCTAACTAACTAGGGATATTTACTCATAGTGGTTTTCCATAATGTGCTTTGTTGACGTTGTTTATAACCTGTGAATATTTTTTATAGAGTTGTTCCATTTAATAATTATACAGACACACTTCTATAAAGTTGTAAATTATATTTGAATATTTTTCAAACAGTTGTCTGCCGTGATGTTGATTTGCAGTTGTTTATTAATTCAGAATGCGTTTCTTGAAATTGTTGTCCATACCGAGAATATTTTTTTGCTTTATCAGCTGCAAAATTATCACAATGGCGCCATAATTTATTAATTGATTTTTAAGTATTAACACAAAGTTGATGTCCGTAATGTTAATATCCAGTTGTTCCATTAGATGGGAATATTGTACACACAAAAACTGTTTTCTACCAAAACGTATGTACGACATCAATATTAAGTGGCATTTGTTAACCGAGAAACAATGTTTTGAAAAAAAAAAAGAAAAAAAAAAAAAAAAATCATTTTTCATAATTCTTATGGGTCGTATTTAAAAAGATAGTAATTGCTTTTACTACAATTTTGTCATGCATTGTCTTGTTACTGTGATATTACGATATTTTGCGTTACTGTTATTGTATGCATAGAAACCAATGTCAATGTGCAGTCGTATATAAAAACACAACACAAAAAATAAGATGCCCCTATTTCAGCTATCAAGAATGTTTGAACCAAGAGGAATTGAAAAAAAAAAAATAATAATTATAATTTTATGTCTATGTATTTAGGCAATTTTATTCGCTACCATGTGACCGATTTTTAGGAAGAATTATCAAGTTATGTTTCAGTAATGGTTGAATGCAAAAATGTATTTTTTTAAAGTTAACAAGCTGATTAACACAACTTGATTAAAAGATTTCGGAACAATCTTCAAATTTTTCGAATCACACCTGTCAAAAAAGATACCACATGTGTACCCTAACATACAATAAAAGTTCATGGTAAATTTTTACGTTTGAGTGAGCACTGGGATGAAAAATGTTGTGAATTTTACGTGGTATATTCGATCAAAATATGATGGAATTCCTGTTTTGGAAGTGTATTTCGAATTTTGCTAGTGATCCACGGTTAAATGAACACATCAAACAACCAAAAATAGGTTAATTTTAAACTATGTTCAGGTATTGCAGTAAAATCATCTCAATAACATTTCTTTGGTAATGTTTATAACCTGTAATGATCGGTTTATTAAGGCGCTTATTCAAAAGTTCATTCTGTTAAAAATGCTATTTCTTCATGCATGAAATAAAATTCATATTTTTACTTTGATTAAACAGCACGATTGTCTTCGGGGAGTACATCTGATTTTATTTCACAAAAGTCCCAATGTTTCACGCCTCAGTGGGCACAAGATGCAAGAAAATCTTTAAAATGAGAAGAAAGTCACGTTTCAGTGACTTATAGCATACGTAAATTGGCAAGCTTTGTGCCAAGATTCATGGAAGTACACGCTGTAATATGGACAAAAATTAACAATGTTAAACCTCTGTACATAAAGTCAGTGGAGGAGGAAATCAATACCTCACATATTTGAAATTCGGCCTATTTTCATTTAGTCTACCACGAGTTATTGCATGAAACCCAGAATGTTATTGAGATGAATTTTAGTGCATAAAATTACTGCAATACCTGAACATAGTTTAAAAATAGCCTATTTGGGGTTGTTAAATGTGTTCATTCAACCGTGAATTGTTAACAAAAGTCGAAATACACTTCAAAAACAGGAATTCGATTAAATGTGATCGAATATACCACGTAAAATTCACAAATAACTGCAACTTTTGCCATTTTAACCTAGTGCTCACTCAACCGTAAAATTTGACCATGGACTGTTATTGTATTTAAGGGGAAACATGTGGCATCTTTTATGACAAGTGCGATGTTGAAAAAATTGAATATTGTTCCGAAATCATTTATTCAAAGTTGTGATAATCGGCTTGTGAACTTTAAAAAATGACATTTTTGCATTCAACCATTAATCACTGAAGCATGACACGATGATTCTTCTTAAAAATCGGTCACTTGGTAGTTAATAAAATTACCTACTAGGACATATAATTACATGTTTTCAATTTCTCTTGGTTAAAAAATTATTGATATCTGAAATAGGGGGAACTCACTTTTTGTGTTGTCTTTATGTACAGTGTGTCCCACAAAAATGCTAATGGCACTTTAGATGGGTATGATATTAAAATTACAATATCATATTGTTTATATCTTTACGCCCGTAAACTAAAAATCGTTTTCTACAACTGGATGAAATTTTAAGTGATATTGTCCCAATATCACAAAGATATGAGCCTTTTGTCATTACACATCAGGAAACATCTCCATCCAATTTTGTATTGAGTAGTACCGGATGTATCGAATAAAACAAACCCAAGTTTGATCATTAATAATTTGGAAAATATTTTAGTAGTAATTATGAAATTTATATCACTGTAAAGTGCAACTCATTACCATTTTAATGATACCTCTCTCAGCTTACCAATATATTGTATCACTGAACCCCATTGTTTTAAATATGTCTTGCAAAATTGTGAGTGGTTCACTTTCACGCTCATTGATGGTCAAAGCATGTATTTCCTTGAATAACGCATCTCAAGGAGCATGAAAGTGAACACTCACAATTTTGCAAGACTTTTTCAGAACAATGGGGTTCAGCGATGCGCGATATTGGTGAGCTGAGGGACATGTCATTATAATGGTGATGAGTTGCACTTTAAATGATATAAATTTCATAATCACTGCTGAAATATTTTTCAAAGTATTAATGATCAAACCTAGGCTTCATTTATTCGATATACCCGGTACTGCTTAATTCAAAACTTGGATGGAGAGGTTTCCTCGTGTGTGATGAAAAAAATGCTCATATCTTTGTGATTATTGGACCATATCACATAAAATTTCATCCAGTTGGAGAAAATTAAATGTAGTTTACGGGTGTAGAGATATAAAAAATATAATAATGTAATTTTAATATTATACCCATCTAAAGTGCCATTAGAATTTTTTGTGGGACACACTGTATATTAAAATGCATTCGTTCACTAAACTCTAAATATTTGAAATACATTTTTTTTTATAACAATGATAATAATAATGTAAATAGCAATGTAAATATGCATTTGTCCAAGTAACTGAGAAAATATCATAGATACATCTACATTTGTATATGTACAATAAGCTTATATCAACTGGAAATATTTCCACTCAGTAGTTGTCCATAATGTATATACATATACATTTTTCAATGCAAATTTACAAATTAATCAACAAAAATCATTAATCAAATAATTAATACATATTCTAATATCAGAATTGTTTTATGCTGAAGAAGATTTTTTTTGTTTGTTTGTTTAATTGTTTGTTTTTTGTTGTTAAGATTATTATGTACAAGTATGGGGTTGCAATAAAGCAATGAAGCATGTTTTAATTGATACGTAATTAATTAATTAACCGACCTTTTAAAAGATCTGCTTCGCATTTATTTCAAGCCATTTACAATTCCCGTCCACACCACTAGCATCCTTCGGCAAGGTGTTAACCTGCAAATTCGCCGTACTTGACCCAAGTGAGGTGAATGGGTACCGGTGGGAAGCAATTCCTTGAATGCTGTGAGCACCTTTCGGGGTAGCCTAGCTAAACCGGGTAATAATTAGTTAACACTATATTAAGCGCTTAGAAACACCAAGGTGGATATATGTATTAAGCGCTATATAAATGTAACTATTATTATTATTATTAAAAAAAATAATAATGTGTCAACCAACCTATACAACTGATTGGATGCAAAAAAAATTTAACACATCAAAGAACTGAAAATTAACAAAAATGGGAATTCCTTATAGTTTAACACATGCCTCCACCCTAGGATCCTCCACCCATACTGCTCAAATTATATTTGTGCTAAAACAATAAGCACCACAAAAGATAAACTTAACAAACATGTATCCTAATAAATTATCTCCAATATGAGGCACTGCCCAGCTCATAACTGTACATTATTTTAATGCTATGCTTAAAAAATTGAAATTCCCCCCCCCAAAAAAAAAAATATATATATATATATATATATATATATATACAGTGCGTCCCAAAAAGAACTATACACTTTTGAAATGGCTACAAAATAAAGAAATATATGGTTCTTGGGAAAAAGTTGAGATATATATATAAAGCTCATATCCTCAACTATCATTATGACACAAGAACATTCGAAAATAACGCATTCTTCAGTAAGCAATGCTCACTTTTGTGAAGGACACAAAAATTAGCCTGCGCAGGAATTTGGTATTCATTTATCACCTTTGTATGGCACGCCATTGGGAATTCAACTAATAATGAAGTAAATCGGCCAACAAAGACAAGAAAAAACTGGAGTCAAAGCAAAAATCAATGATATGAAAACAAAACGGTGAAAAATACATTTTTGCATAATATTGATTGTTTATTTCTGACTTTCGGTATATCTTTTACTCTGTTACCAGATTCATTTCATTATAAGTTAAATCCCTAATGGCGTGCCATACAAAGGTGATGGGAGTGGTGTGGTCGAGTGGATAAGGTACAGCGGACTTACGATCACAAGGTACGCGGTTCGAATCCCGTCCATACCACTAGCATCCTTCGGCATGGTGTCAACCTGCAAATTTGCCGTACTTGGCCCAATTAAGGTAAATGGGTACCGGTAGGGAGAAATTCCTCGAATGCTTAAAGCGCCCTTTATTAGGGCAGCTATGGCTATAGCCGGGTAATAATATTAGCTGCGCCTCTGAATAGTTCACTAGATAGACGGAATGCTAATAAATGAATAGCGAATTCCTGTGCAGGCAAATTTTTGTGTCCTTTACAAAAGTGGGCATTGTTCACCGAATAATGCGTTATTTTCGGATTTTCTGTGTCATAATGATACTTGAGGATATGAGCTTTATATACATATAAATTGTGTATTTGATAGCAATTTCAAACGTGTATAGTTTCGCATACATTTGTTTTCTACAATGTTAATATGCATTTGTAAACGGCCGATATTTCCACATTTCATTGTCAATAAATATTAACAAAAGTGGTTATTATAAACAAGTTGGTTATTTGATTATCTACAGTTTTCCCTATAATGTAAACACAATCGTTTTTTGTTTTTCTTGTTTTTTCATAATTGCAATATGAAATAATATCAATGTTTTAAATACTCATGGTTTTAATAAATACACGATAGTTTGATAATAAAACCTTTGTGCATTTTCTTATTGATGATTGTGGGTCAGAGGGTTTGACTCTATGTTATATGGGAGACTGATGGGTTCGGGGTGTTTGTTTCTGTATGTTTCAGCGTTTGTGAGGGTGTGTGTGTGTGTGTGTGTGTGTGTGTGTGTGTGTGTGTGTGCGCGCGCTTATGTGTGTGTGTGTTCGTGTTTGTATGTGTGAAAGATGATACACCCTGACAATATCTACGTAATCTGTTTTTAAAAGCCTAAACACATGTACAAAATAAAAATTTAAAAAAAAATAATTAATTAAAAAAAAATAAAAATAAAACCTGTGCATAACCACCCAACAGCCACATTTGATATACCCATGGTATAATTTTAGTTTTAGTGAAATATTCTCAAATAAAATTTAAGAAGTCACATAAAATTTGGGGCTGCATAAACAGGAATATAAATTGCAAACATCTTAAGAAATAATGTGGGTTATTTGTACTCCCTCATAATACGTCTTTACATTATATCAATATATAGGCATATTTAACAATAGAAATGAACTCAGTTGTGTCAAAAAACGAATATCTATAAAGCCTTGGCCCGCCGTCCTCTGCTTTTTTGTGTGCGGTTTCCATTAAGTGGCGATTTGCAATTTTTCATGTAGAAAATGTACCACTTGAGTTTGAATCGCTCCCTACGCTATGAACTATGCTTGAAAGTGATTCTTCTTCGTTTTCATACCATTCTTTCTCGTATTCATATTCGTCTTCCTCTTCCTCTTCTCCTTCTTCTTCTTCTTCTTCTTCTTCTTCTTCTTCTCCTTCTTCTTCTTCTTCTTCTTCTTCTTCTTCTTCTTCTTCTTCTTCTGGTTCTTCTTGTTCTTCTTCATCTTCTTTCGGATAGCGTTCAACACCTCCTTTGTCTGGCTCCAGATATGCACCAGGTTGGTTATGCTTATAACTTGCCGCTGGTGCACCTAAATCTGGTTCAGGAATTTCATATAGGGGAATTTCCTCCACACTGTGTGAAGAAACATCTTCGACATTGTTCGTCGAAGCATTAGTTCGGGACGTGCGTGTCTCCACGATCCTGCAGGCTGGTATCCTTTGCGATGCTAAGATAACTAATGTTATGCAAAACAAAAAGCCAAACCCAATAGCAATTAACACTAATACAGGAACTTTCGTTGGATAGTCATGCTCTTCGACAGGGTATGATTCACTTTTAGTTTGGCCAGCCGTACCTTGAAATGACATTGTCATGGTTGTGGTGCTTCCCTGGTCTTCCACCTCAACACTTGGTACCTTACATGCTACAAGTTGTTCAAAAAGTCTACATGCAAAAATGCCCCGGCGTGTTAATTTTAATGAATTGAATATCAAGAGATGGCTGCTTCCATTGGATGATTTAGTAAGTTCATGCTCTCCTTTGTTTTTGGCTACACGATGGCCGTCAACATACCACCAAAATGTAATTGCAGCAATATTGTTAGATACAATGAAGCATTTTATAGTATTTGACATGTTATCGTAGAGAAGGGTTGGCATTCTGTCGTCATCGATACCGGGAAAGTGCCTTGATTTAGATTGGCAGACATCAACTGAGGACTCGTTCGTGTATTCAACATTTATAATAGAACTGTTTCGTGTTGTGGCAAATTCGTTTGTTGCTTCGCACGATATGTTCAATGCTTCCTCATTTTGAATCTCATCAATAACAATAGTTGCAATCTGCAAGTGTGATGTGCATTGCGTGAATAGTTCTTCGGGATGACAGAACCATTTGTATTCCTCGACTTCAGGGTATGCAGTCGCAATACAATGAAACGTCGTTTCAGTGACTAAAGGCCATATCAAATTAGCTGGGTATTGGATGACCTCTACAATGGGTGCATGAATAACAGTGTACGGACCGAAGGTACAGTTCACTTGCTCCTCAGGAAAAGCCTCACTCTTTGCAACACAAAACAATATATTATTATGTAGTGCTGGACTAGCTGTGAGTATTCCACGCAATGTAAACCCAGTTTGGTAATATGACAACGAAACATCAAATAGAGGTAACAAAGTTATGATGGTTTGTGGGTTGGTGTGCATAGCTTCGCACTCAATACGAACTTGGTCGCCTTCTCGAAGAGTAGGACCCGGTGTTTCTCGACAATGTAGCTCCCTATCCTTTAGGAAATACAACACATTGAGGTTTGCAAAGTCTGAGGGGTTTGCAATGATAGAATGATTCGTTAACCTTACACTTATCCAGCATTTGTAAAGCTGATTCATCTCTCTCCGAGCAGAATGAATGGTGAGGATGGATGTAACAAGTCCTGCGGTATTGTTCCATATCGTTGTCACATTATACATATCGTTGCGACGTAGAGGCTCTGTTATGCCATTTTCCCAATAGGATATTGCACCAGCGAAGTGCAATTTTGATCTAAGGGTACACTTAAATGACCCGGAGCTATTCTCTTTCACACTCAAGTTACCAGGATGTGTGACGAATTCGAAATCTTTCAAACAAATACATGCCGGTGCGATATTTTTAAGAACAAGAACAATAAATGCTATACGTCTGATGTTACACGATTTCAGAGGAGCAGACCCGTATTCCGCCATTGCAAACCGAGGGTTAAATGAAAATATCCGTCAGATTCGATTAAAAACAAGTGAGTGTGATATTCAAAATGTAACAAATGTAGTGGAAGTGACTTTCGATAGTAATTACTGTCGGACTTACTTTCGAATATGAGTTTTTGATTGATAGACAAGCACTGATATTGAGTGCCTTTAATCGATGTATCGAAAATTTGTTTTTAATCTGGGCTAATATACCTCGTGATACAAATTATGTTTACAAGCTTTAGTTTGCTACTACACAGGGTGGGTCAAGAATAGGGACAGTATTGTCTACTGTTTAAATGTCGGAAGATTGATATTTTTGTTCACGTTTTGGCTTCTCGCTTCTTTTGATGTCATATTTTTGAGGGAGATCTTCATGATTGATTGCATATTTAAGAAACATCATGCCCACTTAAGTATCATTCCTTTCGATTCAACATCAATTTAATCATTGTTGAGCCAAAACTTGTCCTCAATCATGTCATTATGTGTTTTTTTTCAAGCAACTTAGTCTTGTTTCATTTTTTTCTTAGTTTCACCGTATGTAAATACGAGTCCTGTACATTTTCGCGATACGTTTCGCGATATTTCACATTATCACACTTAGAATATTACACAATCACCAGGAAATGTGAATTGTTAAAAATGATAACGATATTAATAATACAACTTTATTCTAGCACAATTGAGTATTATATGGTCGGATACTTTTATTTGGGAATGTTCAAATTATACGAATCGACGATAAGTGCATCATTGGCCGTAACAAAGGAAATTGTCTGGTATCTCATGAAGTTAAGCCATCCAATGCAATTATCATTATCTATGATCATTTTTCAGAAGGCATAAACTGTGAAAAGCAGTAATTACATTATAATATTGCACATCTTGCTAAAAACGCCATAAATATTTATAAGGTTTTCAGATACCACGTTATAGATCGTAAATTTCGTTATATTGTACTGATCGTTTTTTTTTTTTTTTTTTTTTTTTTTTTTTCTTTTAAAGATAATAAATATATAAGAATTTTATTTAATTCAACAAGGCTAAAAATCTTTATGTCTCAACTATCTTCGAATTGTAGGTTTCCTATCATAAAATACAAAGTAGATGAGGACTGAAATAAAACTTTGCATTGCTTTGAATGCGGTTCCTTTATACTTTATAGCTCTGGTATGACAATGACTCTCATAGTCTCTTCTGCTACTGGCCAATGCAGACAGACAGTATCTTACCATTATATTGA
>CALNVZ010000294.1:0-29478 GCA_940671915.1 Paracentrotus lividus | reverse complement strand
AGATCTTAACCTCATCAATCAAGCCATAGAAATACTCATTCCTATGGCCCGGACCTGCTTGACCAATGGTAACCGGTGTATTACGGGTCAGGATAGGACCAGTGCAACAGTTCTGGTTGGTTGCAGTCTGCTGCTGGCCGTTCAGGTAATACAGCAATGTGGATCCATCGTAGGTCATCACCACATGGTTCCAGGTGTTCTGCGGACCGACAAGATTTACGTAGTCCCATGTTACTCCAGAAGCGGTTGTAATAACGTCGCCACCCAACATCTGACCACTATTCTCTCGGCCCATCCTGATGTCCCAGCTGCCCGTGCTGTCAACCACTGTTGACGATACTTTGGTAGTTCCCTCTTTGGCCTGTGCGCTTGAACTAAACAGTGATGCTGAACTTGGTGCCCCAAACAAAGTTTGCAGGAGACTGGACAGTGATCTCAATATGATGGTAAGATACTGTCTGTTTGCATTGGCCAGTAGCGGAAGAGAATATGCCCGCCATTGCTATACCGAAGCTACGAGCTTTCGGGAACACTACGGTAGGTAACAAGACGGTGGGTTTTATCGACCGTACTGGCCTCGCACTCGCACTACCGTCGTGACTTGTAAGCGCTTTCGCAGTCTGCGAAGACGACGGTGAATATCATTTCTGTGTATCCCTCTTTATTTCTTCTTCTTTAAACCAATTCCTATGTATTTCTTTGCTTTCTCTTTCTCTTACCTTCTTTTCTATCATTTTTAATGTATTACTCTTTGTTGTCTTTCTTCCTATTCTCTTTTATCATTTCTTCATATGTATTTCTTGGTTTTATCCTTCTTTCCTCTCCTCTCCTATAAATCATTATGTATTTGTTTGTTTTGTCCTTCTCCTATAAATTCTTATGTATTTCTTTGTTTTATCCTTCTTTTCTCTTCTCTTCAATCATTTCTTATGTATTTCTTTGTGTTTATCATTCTTTCCTCTTCTCTCCTATAAATTTGTATGTATTTGTTTGTTGTCCTTCTTTCCTCTTCTCTCCTATAATTCTTATGTATTTGTTTGTTTGGTCCTTCTTTCCTCTTCTCTCCTATAATTCTAATGTATTTCTTGTACATTGTCCTTTAACTTTCATTCTATTATATATTTCTTCCTTCCATTTGCGCTTCATCATTGAAGCGTTTCTTTGTTTTATCCTTCTTTCCTTTCTCTCTCTAAAATCATTATGTATTTGTTTGTTTTGTCTCTCTCCTATAAATTCTTATGTATTTCTTCGTCTTATACTTCTTTCCTCTCTCTCTCCTATAAATTCTATGCATTTCTTTGTTTATCCTTCTTTCCTATCTCTCCTATAAATTCTTATGTATTTCTTTGTTTTTTGTCCTTCTTTCCTCTTCTTTCCTATAAATTCTAATGCATTTCTTTGCTTATCCTTCTTCCTCTTCTCTCCTATAAATTCTTATGTATTTCTTTTGTTTTGCCTTTTTCCTCTCTCTCGCCTATAATTCTTATGTGTTTCTTTGATTTATCCTTCTTTCCTTCTTCTCTCCTATAAATTCTTATGTATTTCTTTGTTTTATCGTTCTTTCTCTTCTCTTCAATCATTTCTTATGTATTCTTTGTGTTCATTCTTTCCTCTCTTCTATAAATTGTTATGTATTTGTTGTTTTGTCCTTCTTTCCTCTTCTCTCCTATAAATTCTTATGTATTTGTTGTTTTGTCCTTCTTTCCTCTTCTCTCCTATAAATTCTAATGTGTATTCTATTTGTACATTGTCCTTTAACTTTCATTTCTATTATATATTCTTCCTTCCATTTGCGCTCATCATTGAAAGGCGTTTCTTTGTTTTTATCCTTCTTTCCTCTTCTATATACATTATGTATTTGTTTGTTTTTGTCCTTCTCTATAAATTCTATGTATTTCTTCGTCTTATACTTCTTTCCTCTTCTCTCTCATATAAAATTCTTATGCATTTCTTTGTTTTATCCTTCTTTCCTATTCTCTCTATAAATTCTTATGTATTTCTTGTTTTTGTCCTTCTTTCCTCTTCTTTCCTATAAATTCTAATGCATTTCTTTGCTTATCCTTCTTTCCTCTCCTCTCCTATAAATTCTATGTATTTCTTTGTTTTTGCCCTTTTTCCTCTCTCTCCTATAAATTCTTATGTGTTTTCTTGAATTTATCCTTCTTTCCTCTTCTCTCCTATAATTCTTATGGTATTTCTTTGTTTTATCGTTCTTTTCTCTCTCTTCAATCATTCTTATGTATTTCTTTGTGTTATCATTCTTCCTCTTCCCTCCTATAAATTTGTATGTATTTGTTGTTTTGTCCTTCTTTCCTTCTTCTCTCCTAAAATTCTTATGTATTTGTTTGTTTTGTCCTTCTTTCTCTTTCTCTCTCTATAAATTCTAATGTATTTCTTGTACATTGTCCTTTAACTTTCATTTTCTATTATATATTTCTTCCTTCCATTTGCGCTTCATCATTGAAAAGCGTTTCTTTGTTTTATCCTTCTTTCCTCTTCTCCTATAAATCATTATGTATTGTTTTTTGTCCTCTCTCTATAAATTCTTATGTATTTCTTCTGTCTTATACTTCTTTCCTCTTCTCTCCTATAATATCTTATGCATTTCTTTGTTTTATCCTTCTTTCCTATTCTCTCCTATAATTCTTATGTATCTTTGTTTTTGTCCTTCTTTTCCTCTTCTTTCCTATAAATTCTAATGCATTTCTTTGCTTTATCCTCTTCCTCTTCTCTCCTATAAATTCTTATGTATTTTCTTGTTTTTGCCCTTTATTCCTGCTTCTCTCCCTATAATAACATATACTTAATGTGTTTTCATTGATTAAATACCTTCTTTTCCTCTTCTCTCCTATAAATTCTTATGTATTTCTTTGTTTTATCGTTCTTTTCTCTTCTCTTCAATCATTTCTTATGTATTTCTTTGTTTTTATCATTCTTTCCTCTTCTCTCCTATAAATTCTTATGTATTTCTTTGTTTTATCCTTTTTTCCTATTCTCTCCCGTCCTATAAATTCTTATGTATTTCTTTGTTTTATCCTTCTTTCCTCTTCTCTCCTATAAATTCTTATGTATTTCTTTGTTTTATCGTTCTTTTCTCTTCTCTTTAATCATTTCTTATGTATTTCTTTGTTTTTGTCATTCTTTCCTGTTCTCTCCTATAAATTCTTATGTATTTCTTTGTTTTATCCTTCTTTTCTCTTCTCTCCTATATATTCTTATGTATTTCTTTGTCTTATCCTTCTTTCCTCTTCTCTCCTATAAATTCCTATGTATTTCTTTGTATATTGTCCTTTAACTTTCATTTCTATTATATATTTCTTCCTTCCATTTGCGCTTCATCATTGAAAAGCATTTCTTTGTACATAAAACATACCAAGACTATGCCTATCGATCGTAGTCATTCTACACCGTACGCTAAATCGCTCGACTACCGTCCTGTTTGGGAAGAAGTCGGTAGCAAAAAGGGAGTTGCGCATGCACAGTTCGATTTTTGCTCTGGAGAGCTACCGTAGTCATGCTACCGTAGTGCTCCGAACGGGAAGTGAGATATAGGCCTAATATAAAAAAGGGACACGTAAAACGAAACGCATTCAAATCAATTAAAACTATTATTTCAGTTCTCTGATAATCATTATCTAAATGCTTTTTCACCCGACAGAAATCGTCCATGGAACGTTCCAAAGGTTTTTTTAAAGATTTCTGGACGTCCGTAGAACGTCCACAGAACGTTGTAAAAGGTTTTTGGACTTTTATAAGGTTCCAAGGTTTTCTACAGGTCCTTATAAATTTTCGAAAGGTTCTTTTTGGGTTTTTAACGTTTAGAGAAACGTTTTCTTAACGTCCATTGGAACGTTTTATTAACGTCCAACCTTCCACAAAAGGACGTTTTCTAAACGTTTTGACAAAACATCCATAGAACGAACTTGGAACGTTCTTAAAACGTTCAGAGAATGTCCAATTGTTAGCTGGGAGGCCTCCTAATAATTACTAGTATGTTTATTTTTATATTAGGCCACATCATGTACATAGTAATTATCACGAAATTTTTGCTTCCTCCCGCCCCTTCAAAATTACCACCAGCACCACCTCTTTATATTTTAAATTATGGGTCCGCCGAGTAAAATGAAGGTGTATCTTGCTAATTCATTCTAAAACGGAGATATATTCTTTACCGAATACAAATATTTTTAATGATTCATAATATAATCGCTGCTGACAGAGCATTATACCTATTTGATGATAACATTACCATACTCCTAGCGTAGAAACTGCCCTGTACGAAGTCTTGGCAAAATCAGCCCTTGTATTTCAATAGTCCAAGTAATCCTTTGCCCCCAATGAATGGACTCAGGAAGGCTGACCTCAAACAAACAATGAATGATCTGAAAGCCAGGGCAGCTTTTGAGAAAACTTGGTAAAAAAATTGATTCTGACCAAAGTTTTTTTTATAAACTCGAGTGCGAAGTTATCCATAACTTTGGCATCAGGCATCACGGGATGGAATATGAGTTATTCTTTGTCATGATGTAAAAGTGAATGCCACATACATGTACATGACATATAGGTCATACAATTTTAATGTGAGGCTCTGAAAGTTAGGTTTACTTTTATTTGGGACGCACTGTATAGGTTCTTTTCCTATCTCATCTTGGTTTTCTATCTCCCCCTCTTTTCCCTTCTCTTACTCCTTTATACTCCAACAATCGTCTTCTTTTGTCCTCATCATAAGACAAGTTTTTGAAAATGTATTCAAATTTACATATCAAGATGTCTTTCCAAATCGAGTTTATTTTTTAAAATATGATATTAAAAATTCCAAAACGTGAACAAAAATGTTAATCGTCCGACATTTAAACAACAACATACTGTATTTGTCAAGGTGTGTCCCTATATTCTTGACTCACCCTGTGTAGTAGCAAATGAGTAATGAATAATAGTAATAATAATAATAATAATATCGTTTTATATACCAAGGGGAGCCACTTCAGATCTTAAAAACTGTTCTCCCAGTGGACCCTGCATACTATTGTTACCCCAAGTTCATAATTTATCATTTATAATATAATATGATATAATAGCCCTAAGAACACAATTTGTATCACGAGGTGTATAAGCCCAGATTGAAAACGAGGTTTCGATGACGATTAAAGGCACTCAATTTCAGTGCTTGTTTATTAACAATACAAAAAATAAATCAGATTCGAAAGTATGTGTGACAGGAATTACTATCGAAAGCCACTTTCACTACATTTATTACATTTTGAAAATCAATTTCGCTAGTTTTTGGTCGAATCTGACAGATATTTTCATTTTACCCTCGGTCGCAATGGCGGAATACGGCTCTGCTCCTCTGAAATTGTGTAACATCAGACGTACAGCATTTATTGTTCTTTTTCTTCAAAATATCGCACATGTATGTATTAGTTATAAAGATTTCGAATTTGTCACACATCCTGGTAACTTGAGTGTGAGAGAGAA
Organism: Paracentrotus lividus; assembly: GCA_940671915.1. Lineage (NCBI taxonomy): Eukaryota > Metazoa > Echinodermata > Echinoidea > Camarodonta > Echinidae > Paracentrotus > Paracentrotus lividus. The sequence goes on along the minus strand of CALNVZ010000294.1, from coordinate 24,000 downwards.
TTTCTCCGGGTCATTTAAATGCACCCTCAAATCGAAATCGCACTTTGCTGGTGCAATATCTTATTGGGAAAATGGCATCACAGAGCCTTTACGTCGTAATGATATGTATAATGTGACAACGATATGGAACAATACCGCGGGACTTGTTACATCCATCCTCACCATTCATTCTGCTCGGAGAGAGATGAATCAGCTTTACAAATGCTGGATAAGTGTAAGGTTAACGAATCATTCTATCATTGCAATCCCGTCAGATTTTGCAAACCTCAATGTATTGTATTTCCTAAAGGATAGGGAGCTACATTGTCGAGAAACACCGGGTCCTACTCTTCGAGAAGGCGACCAAGTTCATATTGAGTGCGAAGCTGCACACACCAACCCACAAACCATCATAACTTTGTTACCTCTATTTGATGTTTCGTTGTCATATTATCAAACTGGGTTTACATTGCGTGGAATACTCACAGCTAGTCCAGCACTACGTATATTGTTTTGTGTTGCAAAGAGTGAGGCTTTTCCTGAGGAGCAAGTGAACTGTACCTTCGGTCCGTACACTGTTATTCATGCACCCATTGTAGAGGTCATCCAATACCAAGCTAATTTGATATGACCTTTAGTCACTGAAACGACGTTTCATTGTATTGCGACTGCATACCCTGAAGTCGAGGAATACAAATGGTTCTGTCATCCCGAAGAGCTATTCACGCAATGCACATCACACTTACAGATTGCAACTATTGTTATTGATGAGATTCAAAATGAGGAAGCATTGAACATATCGTGCGAAGCAACAAACGAATTTGCCACAACACGAAACAGTTCCAGTATAAATGTTGAATACACGAACGAGTCCTCAGTTGATGTCTGCCAGTCTAAATCAAGGTACTTTCCCGGTATGGATGACGACAGAATGCCAACCCTTCTCTACGATAACATGTCAAATACTTTAAAATGCTTCATTGAATCTAACAATATTGCTGTAATTACATTTTGGTGGTATGTTGACGGCCATCTTGTAGCCAAAACAAAGGAGAGCATGAACTTACTACATCATCCAATGGAATTAGCCATATCTTGATATTCAATTCATTAAAATTAACACGCCGGGGCATTTTTGCATGTAGACTTTTTGAACAACTTGCAGCATGTAAGGTACCAAGTGTTGACGTGGAAGACCAGGGAAGCACCACAACCATGACAATGTCATTTCAAGGTACGGCTGGCTTTTTGTTCTTCATAGCATTAGTTATCTGAGCATCGCAAAGGAAACCAGCCTGCAGGATCGTGGAGACACGCACGTCCCGAACTAATGCTTCGATGAACAATGTCGAAGATGTTTCTTCACACAGTGTGGAGGAAATTCCCCTATATGAAATTCCTGAACCAGATTTAGGAGAACCAGCGGCAAGTTATAAGCATAACCAACCTGGTGCATATTTTGAGCCAGACAAGGGAGGTGTTGAACGCTATCCGGAAGAAGATGAAGAGGAAAAAGAAGAGGAAGAAGAAGAAGAAGGGGAAGAGGAGGAGGAAGACGAATACGAATACAGTGGTACATTTTCTACGTGAAAATTTTTCCAGATCTACAAACATGACAAATTATTGCAAATCGCGACTTAATGGAAACCGCAAACAATAAAGCAGAGGACGGCGGGCCAAGGCATTATAGATATTCGTTTTTGGACAAAACTGAGTTCATTTCTATTGTTAAAGTATGCCTATATATTGAAAATAATGTAAATACATATTATGAGGGAGTCCAAATAACCCACATTATTTGTTAAGATGTTTGCAATTTATATTGCTGTTTATGCAGCCCCAAATTTTATGTGACTTCTAAAATTTTATTTGAGAAAAAATATTTCACTAAAACTAAAATGATACCATGGGTATATCAAATGTTGCCGTTGGGTGGTTATGCACCCTTCTATTTTTTTTTTATATATTTTTTTTCGTTCAATTTTCACATGTGTTTAGGCTTTTAAAAACAGATTACGTAGTTATCGTCAGGGGGGGGGGGATTTCAATTTTTTAAGCATAGCATTAAAAAAAAAAGTACAGTTATGAGCTGGGCAATGCCTCATATGGAGATAATTTATTATTTGAATTACGTAATGGCTTCCTGGTGAACGCACGGTCTTTTTGAGAGCTCCCGACTTATCAACGCAAATTTTGGTGGAAATATCCATCAAATGATCCCATATCTTTGAAATGGATAAAGGAACACGAGAATACAACCTAAGGACTCAGCAGAAGGGAAAAACTCAACCTAATGCTGCAAATAAGAGCAAAAACAGTGAGGAAATTACAAGCGAAAGTGAGCAACCCGGCGCGGGAGTCGCCATTACTAGTGACACGTCATTGCACGAGGAACGCAGCGCTCAGGGAGTGGCCATGATACCGCAGGAGCTAGCTTCCTTTATGCTGGAGTCAAGGGCCTCGTTCACACAACTGAACGGTAAGCTGGATAAAATTATGGATGAAATGGCCAATATGAAAGTAGATCTTGCAAATACAAAAAAAAGTGTCTCAGATCTTGAAACGGGTCTAACTAACACCTCCGATAAAGTCTCTAGCATTGAAAAAAATGATCTTCCCCAACTGCGTTCTCTAATTGACAAAAAAATTGAAGAACTGGATGAAAAAATTACACTGAGCGAAATACATGACAGGAAACAAAACCTACTCATTTATGGAGTTCAGCAAAGAAATGAGAAAGAAAACATCTACGATGTACCATCATTTGCAAAAGTTTAAGACCACCCTAAATTTTTGGGGTATTATGTTCAATGAGCATTATTCTTTTGTTCCATTGAAATATTATGTAACATGTTTTCCTGTCATGGTTCATGGGATGAGATTAATGGTTTAAGCTCATTTCCATGAATGTCTTTGCCTCAGAAGGTCTTCATCTGGCACTTTGTCTCTTATCCAGGATGGGAAAAAAACAGAGTCTAAGTCAGGTTCGAGGGTTAAAATAGTAACCCTTTTCCAAGAAGGCTACTCTGAACGCAAGATTAGTGAGAAGACTGGGTGTAGCTAGACTGTCGTCCACAATGCCATTCACAAATTTCGAAACGATGGCTCATTTTCCGACCGGAAGAGGAGTGGTCGTCCAAGAAAAACAACGCGTTGCGAGGACAACATGATGAAGAGGATTGTTGGAAGAGATTGTTCCATTTCCTGTCGTGACATCAAGGCCGAGCTGCAGTCTACTGGTATTACAGTCAGTAAGAGTACCATTTCTCGCCGTTTGAGCAAGGAATTTGGGCTAAAAGAATAATGCTCATTGAACATAATACCCCAAAAATTTAGGGTGGTCTTAAACTTTTGCAAATGATGGTAGTACATGATGTGTTTGTTCATTGTATGGGTGTGTCGAAAGAGGAAGCTTCTCGGATCCCACTTGCTAATGCCCATAGATTACCCCGACCCATTCGTGGAGCTACAGAATCTCATCCCCAACCCCCTGCAATTATCGTCAGGTTCCTAAAAATGGTTGACCGTGATCGCTTACTGTATGGCTTTGAAAGACGACCACGTCAGCAAAGTTCACACTCATCGACCACTACCGAGCCGCCTCTTCCGCTCCCTGAATCCTCCCCCTTCAGTAAAGTCACCATCCGCACGGATTTGCCCGCTGAAATGAAGAGAGAGAGAGGCAGACTGGCTTCAGTCGCGTACCTGCTAAGAAAAAAGGATCACCTAGCTACAAGAATCAAAATCGTAGGATCGAAAGTAATTCTACAAATGCGCAAAATCACAAGGAATGCCGGAGCAAACCCTGAAAATTGGTGTTCATGGTCTGAGCCTGATAATGGAAAGGTGTGATGATGAGGTCAGTCTCATTTACATATTCCAAGAAATCTTACATAACAAAAATTAAAATAACAATAAAAAATAATACAACTTCTAATTGGTGTGTTCTCATCATGAAAGCGCTTTGTACCATTCGCGTTCTTCGTTTGTCTCCTTTTTAATTTGCCAACCTACATCCATTACTGGTACTGTTTCTTGTTGAAGTTTAATTATGATGATCACGCTCAGTATCATGATATTTCATGAAATTCAATCTGTATACGTCTGTCTTCATTATGTTCACGATTCAATCGAGCAAATATCAGGAGATTACAGGTAACGATCAGCTGAATTTAAGATAGATCATTTCTAACCTGATTTCAAGTGCATATGACTTCGTTTCAGGGAAATTCTGATGTACATCAACCACTTACTGTTGATACAACCATCGACTCTATGGCTAATTCTTAGAACTTTATATCAAGTGTTAATGTAAGCATGATAATATAGATAATCTCCTCTTTGCCTGTAAGTTTCTACAACTTCTACCGAGATGAATTTCATTATGCATTACCTGTTTCTTTATTTTATTATATCATAATGCGAAAATTTTCGCCTTTACCTTTAACCCTAAAAAGGCCGGGTTATTTTTGCCATCTCACAGCCGGGGGGGGCTGATTAGGCCCCCCCCCCTTCCGATCTCGGCCGCCGATAGCGCGATCGCGGCGAAAATTTTCACAATAGTACTGTGCGATGTTAATCTACAAGGCTGTATAGTTCGTTTTTTCCAAAATAATGTCTTTTTAATTTATATTTAATTAATTATGCTAATTTATGCATGAAATCATACTTTTGCTCTAAATTCATTAAATAAGGCTCCTAGAATGCTAATTCTTGTAGTAGATATTGTTTGTAGCATTCCTAACGATTGTACATGAAAAAAAATCCGGTATCTAATTCTATTTCTTTGTATTTTATGTTTTGGGAATTTCTTATGTATTTCTTGTTTTTTACTTATGTATTTTATTGTTTTTTTGTTTGGAAAAGTTCAGTCATTATTTATCTCTGAATATACAGCAATATCAAACTAATATAATGGCTAATACCATATTTTAAATACTGAAATGTGATTTTAGCATGAAAGCCATTTCCCATATGTTTTGTACACAAATACAGAAACTCTCTGTTTTTTAGCCTGCGCAGCTTACATAATGTTGCGCAATTTCCGAACCATACGCTCAATTTTGTTTCAAAATAGTTTTAAAGTTGCGTAAGATGTTAGAGTATAAGTCATAAATGCGCGGAGCGCGAAAAATTTTTTTTTGGCGACATGACCGCGCGAAATGTCGAGGGGGGGCTGATTAGGCCCCCCCCGGCCCTTTTAGGGTTAAACTGAACGTCTTTCCTGTGGTTCTGAAAATGGGATTACTTTTTACAATCCAGTTATTACTGGGCAACCAGAATTAAAAAATTAGATACCTTATCTAAAAACACGCAAACACCTTCACTATAAAAGCCGTTAGTTTGCTCAGGCATGGCAGTTTTGTTGTTGTTTTTTTTCAAGGGGACTATTATAATTTTGCTATCCATATCTATTCTCCTGTGATGCATCTTATTGTGAAAAGCTCTGTCATGAGTATATTTTACTATAATATTCAAATCACTATTGTATTTTGAAAGAACCATTGTACAATTATTCATGGACAATCAGATCTGGCTCTTGTTATGTCAGTTATAATCTGCTAAAGCTGAATGGTTGATGTTATATACTCAATACCTGTTGTGGCTGAGCCTACATGACCTTATTATCTGTAATGCTTGCCCTGTAATAGTAATTGTTCACAGTTAATTGCGTGTCCTTTGGTTTGACAAGGGATAAAATTTAGAGTCTAATTTTATCATTGTAGCTCATCAGTTTTCCTTTTTAAGAATGGAAACAAAAATTATGTTTACTAGAAAAAAGAAGATATTCTATAGTGTTTACAACTAAATGAATATAACGAGGATAATCATGTTTTGTTTTGTTGGTACGGTACATCACCACTTATATAATGTCTGTATCTACTTTTTCATTGTGATATCTTTATCTCACATGAACGTAAGCTTTTACATATATGGTTTTAACAAGGAAAAAAATTGAAATCAAACCCTGACTAATTTATGTGATGTTTCTCTCTACCCTTGGCCAGGAATATTAAGCATGTCTAGCAGCGATACTGTTGTTATGTTGAAGATTATTCCTATCATTCTTTTTTTTTACAATTTAGACCTAACGTTTGAGATGATTGATTATGTATTACATAAAAATGAAAACCTTTTGTTCATGGTCAACTTTTCCTTGATTTTCGAAGGGGACTCAAGTTGAATTCAATTATTATTCAATTTTGTGATGTTTTTCTTTCACCTCTTTCAAATTTTAAAAACCATTTTTTTACAAATATATGTATTTACAAAATTTGGTATCTGCATGTAACTGTATTGTTAAATGCTAAAGGATGTTCATCATAATAACCACTAAATACATGTGTCTGCCTATAAAAAGTGAGACAAAAATTAATTATTATTACTTAATACCAAAGTCGAGCATACATGTGCTCGTCAGTCTCTTCTATTTTTTCCGAATCATCCCCAAATGATTTGTTTGATTTGATATAGTGCAAAAGTATATAGCAACGCCATTACTTAGTACTTAGTTATACTTTTACGTACCACATCTAGCTCTTTTGGAGTTTACATTCTGTGCATGTTGCATTGAATGAGGTTTATAACCACCTTGAAGTGTGATCATTGTTATGTTGTTTTAGCTGGTCAGAGTACAACCATCAACACCGCTATTTAAAATGATGATGGTGTTAAGAATTGCTTTGTTTACTTCTTAAATCTTATAATCTAGAAATGACTAGAAAATAATCCTTGGTTAATTTAAAAGCTTTTAGTTTGATTTCTTCTTATGTATGATAGACTACTGAATGATGTTATGACGACTTGAAATTGGTTGGATTTTTTCGCTAATTTAAATTTTACATGCTCAGTGTTAGCAAATTCAATTAGTTTCATTAGCGATGGGTCAAAACGAAAGCTATGACTTATCATTTTTTTTTCTTCTTCCTCACACAGTCCTTCACTCTTGAAATGTTGATACATGCACTTTGAATTAACACAATGCGATAAAGGACTCATTAATTATCTTGATAACAAAATCCTTGTTTGGTTAATTTGGTATTCTTATTCACCTGGCCAGGTGATTCATTCAATAGATTCAGTCTGTTATAGCCTTTACAATAGTATGTGGGTTGTTTAATTATTTTCATGCTTCGCATCTTCACCTGTATTTGTTTGGGAGGTCCACCCCCCGTTGGGGTTGGTTCCTCCATTGTATCAGTTGACCGGGGTGGGCTCCCCCGACGTAATCAATTCTTTATATGCATGGGAGCTCCTCCTTGCCCGTGAATGCTTTTTGTAGTTCTTTTATGCACGCGAAACTGTGGTGTTTCTGTTTGTTTACCAGTCGTATCAAGGTACGAATATTTCTGTCTGTGTAGCCTCTTCTATGTATTGTAACTGTCTACTTTCCTTTTACTTTCCACGTCCATACTCTCCTGGCTCTCTTCCCTGCTGACGCGCACACGTTCATTGTCCGTACAGGAATCACTGTACTTCATTTCGTGTTTTATTTTGATTCCTCATGGCTGAGGATGTTCCTTTAATATACTGAGCGATGATGAGCTTTACGACTTGTTTAGGCCAAACATTAACTCTCAAACCAATAATTTGAATTCTAATTTTGACAATCTTGCATCTCAAACAATCAATATTCTTTCGACCGACTTAAACGGAGATGGTGATAACCATATCCAAGTTCTAATAACTTTACTGTGAATCAATTTAAATTTCATGAACAGCCTATACATTTTCTATTTATGCATTTAAATGTTAGAGTTTGAATTGTAATTTTGATAGCCTGCGCTTTTTAACTGATACTCCCACTCAAACAAATTTTTTCTGCAATTGCTTTGCCGGAAACGTGGCTAACTCAAGAATCTGCTGGTTACTCACTCCCCGATATGTCCTTGTAGAAAATAGTAGAATTAATAGAAGGGGAGTGGGGGTAGCTCTTTATATCAACCAACATTGTGACTACTTTTATTCATAGTGATCTTAATTGTATGACTGAATTCGCTGAATCAATAGTAGTTGAAATTAGAGTACCAAATTCCAAAACATTTAATTACTGTATGTTACCGACCTCCTAATTCAAATACTCCTGACTTTTTAGAATATTTGCAAATCTATTACATAATCCTGTCTTTACCAATGAAGACTGTTATATCGAAAGGGATTTTAACATAGATATATTAAAATCTTGCACTCAGAATACTTCACATGAATTTGGATATCATGTTATCTTTCATCGTTCCTGCCTTTAATTACAAAACCACTCGGGTAACCAACCAAACAGCAACCCTCATTTTATAATATCTTTTTGAATGTTGTTCCTTACCCGAATCAGAATAATTTTATCTGACATATCAGATCACTACCCTATTTTTTCTCGAAAAGTCCTTGCATTTTAGATAAAAAAGATACCTACTTGCAAAAATTCAGAAGAATAACACCTAATAAAATAGCACGATTAAAGGAAAGCCTTGGAGATGAGATTGGTCTGGTGTTTATAATTCGCAAGATACAAATACTGCATATAACATATTATGACGAATTTTACGTCACACTTAGATAGACATGTTCCATTAGTTAACAAATCCTCTAATTATAGAAGAGTCCTCGACTTCCTTGGATAACTAAATCAATTTTAAGATCCATCAATCGAAAAAACAACTTATACTACGCTGACAAAATACAACGTTCTGCAAAGTCTCACCGTAAAACTTACTACTTACAAAAAACATTCTTACTATAAATATTACGTATTGAAAAACGAAAATATTTTTCAAACCAGTTCATTCTTTTTAAATGAATATTGGCAAACCTGGAAATCTTAAATAGTGCCATTATAGCATCGCGATATAATCCACGCATAACAAAATTAAATGATAACGTAGAAATTCATGATTCGTGCATATATCTGATACGTTCAATCAGTATTTCTCTCAGATAGGACAGAACCTTGAAAAATATTCCCCCAACGCCAAAAGTCATTTTTAGACTTTATGACCAGACAACCCTGATTCACTATTTTTGTCCCAGTACATAGTAATGAAATAATAGAATGTTAATAACTTGAAAATAAAAAGAGTGCTGGCACGATGGCATTGATAAATATTTACTGAAAAACGTCATTGAGTTCATTGTTGATCCATTGGTGCGAGTATATTTAACTTATCCCTGACTTGCGGTGTAAGTCCTGACTGTATAAATTTCCAAGTTATACCAGTTTATAAAAAAGGTGAAAAAAGACGACATATGTAATTTTTAGACCATTTCTCTACTGCCGGCATTTTCCAAAATTCTGGAAAGGAATATTACACAGACTTTTAAATTTTTGAATAAAAAACAATAATTTTTAATTTTCAATTCGGCTTTCGCCCAATCATAGAACTTCCCATGCTATACTTACATTCATTGAGAAAATTCCAAAAGCTATCGACAAATTTTATCATACTGTGGGTGTTTTTTGGACCTCTCCAAGGCCTTCGATACCATCGATCATAAAATACTTTATAAAATGAACAATTACGGAATTCGTGGTGGGCCTGGAGTGGTTCAGAACTACCTAACAACACGCAAGCATTTGTATGTATTAATGACCAATTTTCTTCCATGCAAGATATAGATTGCGAGTTCCTCAGGTAGCTTACTTGGCCCGCTTCTATTTATTATTATATATTAATGATATCGAAACTCGTCAATATTCTCTCCTTTGTCTTATTTGCAGATGATTCAACGCTGCTTCTTTCTCATCCAGATCCTAACATTTTGATCAAATACTTAACAATGAATTAGATAAATTGTTACAGTGGAATAAGAGCTAATAGGTTATCTATATAAACTTACAAAAACTAAATGTATGCTTTTTAGCAATTCTTTAGACAAATACCACGTAATATTAAACTAGATGATGCCATCATTGAAGCCGTCACTTCAATGAAATTTCTAGGTCTAAATAGACGATAAACTGTCATGGAATATCATATGATAACATTTGCCGAACCATGTCTCGTAATATAGGAATTATAAATTAAGGTCAAATTTTTTTACCAACCTCTTCCCTTCTTATGCTCTTACTCAACATGATTTTTACCCTACTTGAATTATGCATTATTGTCTGAGGCAATACACATGATTATTATCTCCACAGAATTACTACTATTACAAAGAAAGCTATGCGTGTTATCTGTAAACACTTCATGGATGTCCCACACCGATTTTTGTTTATCGAAATAATATCTTAAAGATAAATGATTTATTTCGTTATAATCTTGGACAGTTTCTGTATCAGTTAAATAAAATACGTTGCCCTCAGTTTTCGAGTAATATTCAATAAAAACAAAAACTATACACAAATACCCCACACGCCAATCTGACGAATTTCATTTACCATTACCAAGAACTATACTCTCTAAATCCATATTCACGTATGCAGCCCGAAGCTATGGACTATTCTTGATCATAAACATAAAAAATGCCCCTAGTTTAAATTCTTTTAAATTCAAATAAAAAAAATCACTCCTTCGTACTTATTCAAGCACCAGCTTTCTTAGTCTCTCATCGCTCATTTCATTTTACTATAAAGACAATATAATCTACTCGATGCTTTTTTATTCATACTTGTAATGATGGTTTTCCGGTCGGTCCGTGTATGTTCTGTGTATTGGTAGGCAGGATTCCTCCACTCTTTCACTTCTTCTCTCCTCTCCTTCCCTTCTCTTTCACTCCTTCTTTGTTATGTCTATTCAATATATGTATTGGTGCGTAATACTTTTTTCTTTGTTCTTTTTTATTTTTAGATACACTATTTTTATAATTCTAAGTTATAGGGGGCTGCAATCTACAAGCACAGCTTTTTAGCAGTCCCCTCCATAAACAACCTGTTTTTTTTTAGACCTGTTGTACACTGTGATCTATTTTATATTTACGATTACATTGCTATGTTCTATTGTTTTACCTTGTACAATGAATACTATGTATTTTGATTTATTTTGTTGTATATGGAAAATAAATGAAATGAAAATCAAATGAAATGAGAATACATGTTTGTTAAGTTTAACTTTTGTGTTGCTTATTGTTTTAGTACAAATATAATTTGAGCAGTATGGGTGGAGGATCCTAGGGTGGAGACATGTGTTAAAGTATAAGGAATTCCATTTTTGTTAATTTTCACTTCTTTGATGTGTTATATTGGTTTTTTTTTTTTGCATCCAATCAGTTTTATAGGTTGGTTGATACATTACTCTTTTTGGAATTGTAAATGGCTTGAAATAAATGCAAAGCAGATGTTTTAAAAGGTCGGTTAATTAATTAATTACTTATCAATTAAAACATGCTTCATACATGCACCCTCATACACAATGCATTGCAGGCAACAAATATTGCAACCCCATACTTGTACATAATCTTAAAAACAAAAAAACAAACAATTAAACAAACAAACAAAAAGAAAAAAATCTTCTTCAGCATAAAACAACTCTGATATTACAATATGTATTAATTATTTGATTAATGATTTTTGTTGATTAATTTGTAAATTTGCATTAAAAAATGTATATGTATATACATTATGGACAACTACTGAGTGGAAATATTTCCAGTTAATATAAGCTTGTTATACAAATGTAGATTTATTTATGATATTTTCTCAGTTAATTGGACAAATGCATATTTACATAATGAAATATATATTTACATTGCTATTTACATTATTATTATCATTATTATATTTTAAAAAAATGTATGTCAAATATTTAGAGTTAAGTGAACAAATGCATTTTACTATACGTAAAGACAACACAAAAAGTAAGTTCCCCCTATTTCAGATATCAATAATTTTTTACCCAAGAGATTCGAAAACATGTAATTATATATATATCCATGTAGGTAATTTTATTAAACTACAAGTGACCGATTTTTAAGAAGAATCATCGTGTCATGCTTCAGTGATTAATGTTGAATGCAAAATGTCATTTTTTGAAGTTCACAAGCCGATTATCACAACCTTGAACAAATGATTTCGGAACAATATTCAAATTTTTCAACATCGCACTTGTCATAAAAGATGCCACATGTGTCCCCTTTAATACAATAAAAGTCCATGTCAAATTTACTGAGTGAGCACTGGGTTAAAATGGCAAAAGTTTAGTCATATGTGAATTCTACGTGTATATTCGATACAATATAATGGAATTCCTGTTTTTGAAGTGTATTCGACTTTTGCTTACAATTCACGTTGAATGAACACATAAACAACCCCAATAGGCTATTTTTAAACTATGTTCAGGTATGCAGTTATAAAATTCATCTCAATATCATTCTGGTTTCATGCAATAACTCGTGGTAGAATGAACAATAATCCTAAAGAGTATATGCGAAAGACAGGAAAAATAAATTGACATATATGCTACAACGACAGTGAAAAACGAAGAGAAAAGTAAAACGCATGAAGGTGGGGATTCTAGGTCCCGTAGACGCGAACGCGAGCGAGGCCCCCGATCCAGAGAGTGGAAGCCCTTCGCAAGTAGTTATGACAAGCGATGGCGGCCCTCCGAAGCGAGACGCCCGCAGCTCCCCCGCCCCCAGCTCCAGCTGACAGGCCGAGAGCACCAAGCCGTGATAAATATCTCAAATCAGCCCGTCAGCTGGAACCTGAGGCAAGCAGAGCCCCGAACATCAAGCGCGAAGACACCACCATCGCCATCACAACCCCTATTCAAAGGCCTCCACTCCCTACATCCAGAGCCCCGCCCAATGCCCGTGCCGTCAAGGCTCCAGAAACCCTCAGTATTGCTTGAGTGCACAGTGGCAGAGGCTCATTAGCATGATAATGCCAGTGAGCCCCAGACACTGTACAAAACCAAGACGCTAAACAATGACAGACCAGGTAGCATGATTTATAATTAAGACATTCTATCAAAAGTATACCCTATTAAAAATCAGTGTTAAGTTCATATGACTGTGAAAGTATGGCATATCGAATATACAATCATGTTAAGGCGCTCCAGACAGCATTCACAGTATTATTAAGTTGTAAAGTACAATATTAATGACAACAGTTCCCATTACATCAGGGCAAGATCTTGTTTTATTACAAATTAATACCCATAATTATATGTATAAGTAACCAGGCGTAACATATCTTATCGTGTAAGGGGGGGGGGGACACATTATAATTAATTTCATGTGGATATTAAAAGGCTGGACAAATGAGCTAGAATACGGTCTGCAAGTAGTGTGTATCATTTTTAAAATTTTAAGTTCATACAAGTCTCAATGATCAGTAAATAGAATAAGTTCATACGACTGTGAAAGTATTATAAGGCAAATTATATGGAGTATAAAATTGTGTTGAGTCGCTCTATACAGCATTTACAGTACTATAATAGGTATTATACAATTTGTAATAACAATAATTCCTATTTCATTGGAACGAGTCATTTTTCAATATACAAATACAAATTTAATACCGGTATTTTAAGGAGACCGGGTGTCAAACGTTTATCATGTTTATCATGTAAGAGAAACACACATTATTATTGATTAAATTGTAATTTTGAGAGGCTAGACATTATTTCGTGAGAAACAAGAGAACATACATACAAGAATATATCAGATATACGTAATAAAAATAAAAATCGAAAAATCGATCCTTCAGTGCTTCAATGCTTCTGCTGGAAGGATAGGACCTGGAAAGCGACTTCAGCATGTTCAGTCGCTATTTAGTTGCTATTCTTATTGAAGGCCCTAATAGAGGAGGTAATGAAAGACTCTAGAAAACGGCTCGTCCAACATTTTGCAGACTGAAGTCGCTTTCCAGATCTCATCCAGCAGAAGCATTGATGAAGGGGGTGAAGGGGGTCGTTCATGATGTTATCCACTTTCGTAAGAACTTTAGCGGAGCATACTTCATCAAGGCTAATCCTTTCTCCGATTATTTTACCTGCTTGATTCAACATCCTTTGGATGTTTGTTTTGTCGCTTTTCCTAAGACTAGAGAACCATGCCAGGCAGCCATAGATGATGGCGCTTTCTAAGACAGCTGAATAGAAGAGTTTGAGCACATATTTTTGGACTCTAAACGATTGGAGCTTCCTAAGAACGTGGAGTCTCATGTGGCGCTTAGCTAAAACAGTTTTACTCTGTTCTTCCCAGTTTATTCTATTATCTATGATAATACCGAGGTAATTGTACTTAGGAACAATCTCTATATGTGAGTTATGAATGTTAACCGGTCTAGTGCCAGCATCCTGTTGTTTCCTATAATCGAATGATCATAATAGGCTAACTACATACCCAAGGTGGAGTGTGTGAGTTCTTTCATAATAATTATCTGGCCCAAAATGTGAATTTTGTAACTTCCATCCCCAGTCTCCCCTACTATAGGGGAGACCGGTAATGGACGTTACATCATACGGGGTAAATTGTTACTATATGTAAACATACGGGGTAATTTGTTACAATGTGTAAATCTCTTATACCATATTTTTGTTTCAACTTTCCAGTTTCTTGGTATCGTTAACAGTAGATCAAGTAGAGCTGTAGAATAGACTAAAGTTATAATAGAAATATCAAAATATTAACACCTGAAAATTGAAGCAAAATTACTTTACATGTGTAATGTAATAAGGTAGGTTGTTACATCGACATGGGGTAGGTTGTTAGTAACATACATGTACTGTATTCACAATATCAGACTACCATTATGTGCCTTCATTTGTAAGAACTATTACAAATTTTAATTTTTGTCAAAAATTCGCTTGGAACTGTAAAAAAATGGTTTTTGTTGATTTATTTTTTAATAAAACAACGGAGAAACCTCAAGACCGGCAGTTTATCACAGCTATGTGAAGGCTGTAAATGCCAGTTAGCACGAACTCTCTTGTTCCAACTTAGCACACTAAGAACTGTAACAACTTCCATCCCCGGTCTCCCCTACTTGGGACGAGTGTGGCAAATTTGTAGATTAATGTCTTGATACGGGATAAAGGAATGGATGGGGTTTGAACCGTACCTTGTGATTGTCAACCGACATATCCACTGGACCACACCTCCTCTGCTACCCCCCCCCCCTTTCAGGAGTCCATCCACACCTCATGTGCATGTATGCTCCTTCCCGATTTATTGGGAAAAGGGGCATATTTTAGGGACTCAGTTTTTTTGGGAAAAAAAATCAGAATTTTCATTGAAATAGGGGTCTTTCAGCATTCCCTTCTCCCGAAGTATTTGAAGTCAGGGCTATTGTTTGAAATATCTAAATTTTTTGAATTATAGTAAAGATAAATATAATACCTTATACGTTTTGGGCGTGTATTTGACTAGTGATGGTGAACTTCTCGAAAGCAGAATCCCCTGACGTTGGCCAACAGCTCAAATATTCATTGGTTGTCAATCCAATGTCCATACAATGTTTAATTTTAGAATTCCTCCTGGAAATTAATTGACAAACCTTGTGGTAGTTCGCTCGATCAATATGAAGGAAAAGTTCTTGGCTCACATGTTTCATAGGTTCAAAGATGAATGTTTATTCCTTGTAATCACGGCAAACTCCGATAGTCTTCACAAATGATAAAATATCAGATTTGTTTATACACCGAGGGATTGCAAACTTGGTTTATCGAAAGATGTTTTGATATACGTCCATAGCCAGTCAGATTCCTGTAGTCAGAATTCACGTTTGAAATGAAGTGTAGTAATCTGATTTGACCTGCTCGGGTTGTATGAGGCTCCTATGATCTGAACACGCCAGTATGATTTCTAATACAATGTGTCAACAAATTCAACCAATAGGAAAGTCTCACAGTGGAAAAGTTCAACAATACATTTCATTCTTGACTACTATCATGCAAATAATTATGGGATGGATTTATTTTTATAGTTGAAAAGGTGACACCCGGCACTAACCCGTTCATGCGGACTATGCATTTTGGTCTTTTTAAAAGAAAAAATTCGTATAGAGGCGCAGCTCCGAAAAATTCCCAGACCATAGGGCATGCTAGAAAATGAAAAATTATACTAGCAGTCGGGCAAACTATATCCTAAAGTGTATATTTCATCATGTGTGTTAATTTTTTGTCGTCTGTGTAAATTCTCGAACAGTGTCGACGGGGTTGTGTTTATATGGAGTTTCTGTAATTTGAAGTAATTGTAGTAAAGACGGAGATGGGGAGTGCCTGCAAAGAAATGCGATCAACATTGTATTAAACGACAAAAAATTTAATTAGTCAAAAATTACTCTCGGCTTGATCTGATGAAAAAATGCCTTGTACAGAGTGATTAAGAAAAATATCCAATTATTTTGAAGTTTTATTATGGGTTTCACGACATGTCTTGGTAGAGTCACCCTCAAAGTATCTGTTGGTGCCCTTGTAATTTGGATCTGTACATGCATGACATAATATTAATAATAGACAATCATCAGAACACAGCAAAATGTCACTTGCCCCATGTTGAACAGTCACCCTGAATTATGTTATTTCAGCAACTTCTTGTAAACTGATTCGAGAATATGTTTGCGGTAAAGCTCATTATCTTGTTTATGGGCCTCTTTACGCCTGATATTTACTGTGCATACATTTTCTTTTTCCTTTTAATACGTGAAAATATATAAAAGCATTAAAGCCTGCGATCGACTTGTTGTCATTCATGGATTTTTTAGAAATTGGCTGTATCATCAAGTTAAATTATCATGATAATTTGTCATATTTTTGTATATATTGGCCGTATAACCACACACAATTGCTCAAAAGCATGGCATAGGTGATTTTCATTGATACAGATAATCATGTTTTTTATTTTTTATTTTTTTAATATATTTTTTTAAAATAATTTTTTAAAAATTCGGTTATTGCTTTAACTCTGCTTCAACCATAACCTGTCGTGCTCGGATGATTTGAAATCAAGGTCTTTGCTTTGCACTAGCTGCGCTCAATAGTTATCTATTGTGGCAAATATATTGTTGTGTGTGGTTTTATAATATGAAGTCAAAAGGAGCCTGAGCTTTCGATCCTAGCAGAATCTTCGTCAGAGACAAAATGACACAGAAAAGTAGGGAACAAACATGGATATAGAGAAAGACAGAGAAAAGCTACACCTAAGTGGCAAGCCAAGAGGGAGAGAACAAAAAGGGGGATGTAAAAGGTGTGAAGAAGCCAGCCAATGAAAAAGCAAGAAGAGGTGTGATCAAACAGCAAACTGGAACAAAAGGGAGATGATTGGCTGGGAGAGGGAGGAGAGAGTAAACAAAGAAGGGATTAGAGTAGAGGCTAAGGGGCTGAAAAGAATGAAAGAAAAGAGAAAAAGCCAAGGAAAAAAACACCTAGTAGACCTGTGTGTTATAGACCTACAAGAAGAAGTAAGGGGGGGGGGGGAATAAATAAATAAGTTAAAAGTTGTGTTTTTTTCCTTGGCTTTTTCTCTTTTCTTTCATTCTTTTCAGCCCCTTAGCCTCTACTCTAATCCCTTCTGTGTTTACTCTCTCCTCCCTCTCCCAGCCAATCATCTCCCTTTTGTTCCAGTTTGCTGTTTGATCACACCTCTTCTTGCTTTTTGATTGGCTGGCTTCTTCACACCTTTTACATCCCCCTTTTTGTTCTCTCCCTCTTGGCTTGCCACTTAGGTGTAGCTTTTCTCTGTCTTTCTCTATATCCATGTTTGTTCCCTACTTTTCTGTGTCATTTTGTCTCTGACGAAGATTCTGCTAGGATCGAAAGCTCAGGCTCCTTTTGACTTCATTTTACACCATTAGCTCTCCTTTATAGGATAAGCAGTTTCAGCAGTTCTCTTTTTTTTGTTTTATAATATGGAAATTTGAATAGAAGAGATCAAGTTGATGGTTGGGATTTTTCTTTTATTCAATTCCTGCAATGGAATGCGATTCATAATGTTCGTTCGTGCATGTGAGGTAGCGCTTTGTACCCTATTTCAAAAAGGGAAATATCTGAGTGAAATCCCCAAATGATACCCGAAAACATATCTGTGGGTAGTTTTTCTATGATTTGCAGTAAATAAAGCCAAAGCGCATAAAGTGCGTGAGAAGTGCAAAAAACTTATGGCCGTCTACCATGTCTACAGTGGCAGAAACAAGATTTTGATATAGGGGGGGGGGGCCTTACAAAATGTCCCTGTGGTATTCCCATGGTATTTCTGAATGTCCTGTGGTATTCATATGGTATTTCGGAGTGTCCTGTGGTATTCCTGTGGTATTTCTATGGTACAATAAAATACCATAGAAGTACCATAGGGAAATACCACACAGGAAAAGGGTACCATAAGAATACCTTACAGCAGTGCTGTGGTATTTGGCCCAAATACCATATGTATGGCATTGCGTTATGGTTTTTTGGCACAAATACCATATGTATGGTATTTCTGTATGGTTTTTTGGCACAAATACCATATGTATGGTGTTTCTGTATGGTGTTTTGGCACAAATACCATATGTATGTATTGCTGTATGGTTTTTTGCACAAATACCATATGTATGGTATTGCTGTATGGTTTTTGGGCACAAATACCATATGTATGGTATTGCTGTATGGTTTTTCTGGCACAAATACCATATGTATGGTATTTCTGTATGTTTTTTTTTTTTTTTTTTTGCACAAATACCATATGTATGGTATTGCTGTATGGTTTTTTGCACAAATACCATATGTATGGTAGTTCTGTATGGTTTTTGGGCACAAATACCATATGTATGTTTTTTTTGGCACAAATACATATGTATGGTATTGCTGTATGGTTTTTTGGCACAAATACCATATGTATGGTATTGCTGTATGGTTTTTGGGCACAAATACCATATGTATGGTATTGCTGTATGATTTTGTTGGCACAAATACCATATGTATGGTATTGATGTATGTTTTTTTGGCACAAATACATATGTATGGTATTGCTGTATTTTTTTGGCACAAATACCATAGATGTTATGCTGTATTGTATTGCACAATACCATATGAATATAGCTGTATGGTTTTTTGGCACAAATACCATATGTATTGGGTAGTTTTGTGGTTTTTGCACAAAACCAATGTATGTATGCGTGAGGTTTTTGCACAAATACCATATGTATGGTATTGCTTTTGGTTTTTTGGCACAAATACCATATGTATGGTGTTCTGTATGGTTTTGGCACAAAATACCATATGTATGGTATTGCTGTATGTTGTTTTTTTTTTGCACAAAATACCATATGTATGGTTGCTGTATGGTTTTTTGGCACAAATACCATATGTATGGTATTGCTGTATGGCTTTCTGGCACAAATACCATATGTATGTACTGTATGTTTTTTTGGCACAAATACCTATATGTATGGTATGCTGTATGTTTTTGGCACAAATACCATATGTATGGTGTGTTCTGTATTTGGTTTTGGCACAAATACCATATGTATGGTATTGCTGTATGGTTTGTGCACAAAAACCATATGTATTGTATTCCAATACTGTATGGTTCGTTTCTGGCACAAAACCATATGTATGGTATTTTGTGTGTGTTTTTTTTTTTTTTTTGCACAAATACCATATGTATGGTATTGCCTGTATGTGTTTTTGGCCAAAATACCATATGTATGGTAGTTCTGTATGGGTGCACAAATACATATGTATGTTTTTTGCACAAATACCATATGTATGGTATTGCTGATGGTTTTTTGGCACAAATACCATATGTATGGTAGTTCTGTATGGTTTTGGGGCACAAATACCATATGTATGTTATTGCTGTATGTTTTTTTGCACAAATACCATATGTATGGTATTGCTGTATGGTTTTTTGGCACAAATACCATATGTATGGTATTGCTGTATGGTTTTCTTGCACAAATACCATATGTATGGTATTTCTGTGTGGTGTGTTTTTTTGCACAAATACCATATGTATGGTATTGCTGTATGGTTTTTTGCACAAATACCATATGTATGGTAGTTCTGTATGGTTTTTGGCACAAATAGCATATGTATGTTTTTTTTTTACACAAATACCATATGTATGGTATTGCTGTATGGTTTTTTGGCACAAATACCATATGTATGGTAGTTTCTGTATGGTTTTGGGCACAAATACCATATGTATGTTTTTTTTTTGGCACAAATACCATATGTATGGTATTGCTGTATGGTTTTTTGGCACAAATACCATATGTATGGTATTGCTGTATGGTTTGGCACAAATATCATATGTATGGTATTTCTGTATGGTTTTTTGGCACAAATACCATATGTATGGTATTGCTGTATGGTTTGTTGGCACAAAATACCATATGTTATGGTAGTTTTGTATGGTTTTTTTGGCACAAATACCATATGTATGGTTTTTTTTGGCACAAATACCATATGTATGGTATTGCTGTATTGTTTTTTGGCACAAATACCATATGTATGGTGTTTTTGATGGTGTTTTGGCACAAATACCATATGTATGGTATTGCTGTATGTTTTTTGTTTTTTTTTGCACAATACCATATGTATGGTGTTGCTGTATGTTTTTTTGCACAAATACCATATGTATGGTGTTTGCTGTTATGGTGTTTGGCACAAATATCCATATGTATGGTATTGCTGTATGGTTTTTTTGCACAAATACCATATGTATGGTATTTATGTGTGTGTTTTTTTTTTTTTTTTTTTTTTTTTTTTGCACAAATACCATATGTATGGTATTACTGTATGGTTTTTTGGCACAAATACCATATGTATGGTAGTTCTGTATGGTTTTTGGGCACAAATACCATATGTATGTTTTTTTGGCACAAATACCATATGTATGGTATTGCTGTATGGTTTTTTGGCACAAATACCATATGTATGGTATTGCTGTATGGTTTTTGGGCACAAATACCATATGTATGGTATTGCTGTATGATTTTTGTTGGCACGAATACCATATGAATGGTATTGATGTATGTTTTTTGGGCACAAATACCATATGTATGGTATTGCTGTATGTTTTTTGGCACAAATACCATATGTATGGTAGTTCTGTATGGTTTTGGGGCACAAATACCATATGTATGATGTTTTTTTGGCACAAATACCATATATATGGTATTGCTGTATGGTTTTTTGGCACAAATACCATATGTAAGGTTTTTTAGCACAAATACCATATGTATGGTATTGCTGTATGGTTTTTGGGCACAAATACCATATGTATGGTATTGCTGTATGATTTTGTTGGCCACAAATACCATATGTATGGTATTGCTGTATGTTTTTTGGCAAAAAATACCATATATATGGTATTGCTGTATGGTTTTTTGGCACAAATACCATATGTATGGTTATGCTGTTATGGTTTTGGTTTTTTTGCACACATATACCATATGTATGGTATGCTGTATGTCATTTGGCACAAATACCACATGTACCACATCTTACACTCAAACGTCACGTGGAGCGACGAAATGCACTTTTTTTTAACTATTATTTTTTATTAGTTTTATTATATTTTAGTACATAGGTAAGTTTGAAGCATGTTTCTACTAGGGATGGGAGCCCCGTGTTACAATTATTGTCCCGGTCTCCCCTACCATTAAGGGGCGGCGATTTCATGTGATGACGGTCAGGGGTAGGGGGAGAACGGAGACCCCGGAATGGGAATTATTATAGACTCGAACGGAATAAGGCTTCCTAAATATTTGTATACCCAAAATTCGAAATAGAATGATCTATTCACATATTATGCAGAAACTAATGACAATTTTAAGAATATAAGGGTGGAACAAATAAAACATATTCCACAAAATACGACCTGACGACATAGTTTAATCGTTAAATCATTGTATTGTTATTTGTTTGTGAGTGCGAAGCGCGGGCTAAAAAATTTGCTCTATAATAACATTAATCATTGTATTTACTAGCTGATAATCACTACCCTTAAAGAAAATACAATTCCGAAGAGCGAGTGAAAATCTCATTAATCAACGTTTTACAATATATTATATATATATATATTATGCTTGTAATCCCTTTTGAATATGGTCACTTCTTATAACGATACGGACCTGAAAACAAGAATTTAAAGAAATTTAAAAGTTTTTTCCATCACATTTGGACAAGTGGGCAAATACAAAATTATCCAAATTATTTAGAAAATAAAAACAAAATGTGAAGCTTTGAAAATCAAGGGACACGTCCCCCTGATTGCCGCCAAATTTGGAGTGGAATTAATATACACTAGATCGGAATAAATAAAGCACCCCAAAGAGACATATAATATAGGCTAATATCCAAAATTCACAATAGAATGACCTACCTCACACATTATGCCAAAGTTACAAATAAAGCGTTGTAAAAAATACAAGAATAAATGAATATTAGGGACCTGAAGAAAGAATTTATTAATTATTGTCTGGTGTTCTTTTTGCAAGCGAAGCGCGAGCCGAAAATTTTGCTTTTCAATGACCTGAACTTGGTACATTTTACGCACACTGTGCCTCTTCGTCTATTATATGTACATATATTTTTTGTTAAGCTTTAAAATCGAGGTGGGACGATCCCCCAGAAAACAAAAATCGATGGGGGGGACTCGATCGTTCCCCCCCCCGTCCACCCGGGACGCCCGCCGATACCTACCGTTGTGTAGTATTGTCACAGGATATTTTTTTTCTAAAGGATAGTTTCTTACAGGAATTGACTAAGTGGTGTTTGACCAAGTCGACTAGATTAGACGAAATGGGAATTAATTAGACCAAATGGTAATTTGACGAACTGATTGAAGACAAAACATCCAACAGGGATGAAACCAACGGGCATTAGTCAAAGTGGATTTATGGCAGTTTACTGCTGAAGTTTGGTAGTCGTATGGTATTCCTGTGGTACTTCGTGTGTACTATGGTAATTAGCTCATTTGCATAAATGTTTTTGTATGCCACAAATCAGTATTTTGTGAAGCTTACATCATTAACTAGTAATTGCCTGCATATAATATTTTTTCTTTTATGAAATATATTTCCTAAAACAAAGTAACATCAAGGGCGATAGTTTTGACATTTGCATTATTATCAAGAAATATAGAAAATAACTAACTGTGACCCAAAATATTTTTGCTAAATAGTGGTATATATACCAGTGTATGGTATCCTTGGGTGTCTAGCAGCAGGTCCTATGGTAACGGCGTGTGGTGTTCCGGTCGTAACGGTATGTCATAATCCTGGTAACTGCATGTGTGCAGTATTGATGTGTGGTACTAGTTTTGGGATAATGCCATTAGGTATTTTTGCTGTATGGTACTCCTGTATAGTATTTTTTTGTGGTACTTGTGCTTAAAATGCCATAGGAAATCCTGTGGTATTTGTGCCAAAATACCATAAGAAACCCTATGATATTTTGGCTGTATGGTACTGTTGTATGGTATTTTGTGTGGTATTTGTGCCAAAAAACCATAGGAAATTCTATGGTATTTTGGCTGTAAGGTACTATTGTATGGTATTTTGTGTGGTATTTGTGCCAAAAAAACCATAGGAAATCCTATGGTATTTTGGCTGTATGATACTGCTGTATGGTATTTTGTGTGGTATTTGTGCCAAAAAACCATAGGAAATCCTATGGTATTTTGGCTGTATGGTACCGCTGTATGGCATTTTGTGTGGTATTTGTGCCAAAAAAAAAGAGGAAAATCCTGTGGTATTTTGTATGGTACCGTTGTGTGGTACCACACGATATTTTTGTAAGGGGGGGGGGGCTGCCCAAAAATTAGAAAGTAGAGGGCAGCCCAAATTTTCCGATTTCAGGATTTACAGTCGA
Source organism: Paracentrotus lividus (assembly GCA_940671915.1). Lineage (NCBI taxonomy): Eukaryota > Metazoa > Echinodermata > Echinoidea > Camarodonta > Echinidae > Paracentrotus > Paracentrotus lividus. Next base: position 286 of record CALNVZ010000294.1, on the reverse strand, counting down.
TAATTGGTTTTAAGCCATTTTTTTTTCTTTAATTATTCATTTATTTTTATTTAATTTATTTATTTATTTCATTATTATTATTATTTATTTTTTTTTATTTATTTTTTTTTTTTTTATTACATTTTTATTTTTTTTAAATTTATTTATTTTATTTCATTTTATTTATTCATTTTGTATTTTTTATTTATTTATTTTTTTTTGGGGGGGAGGGGGGGGGGCAATCCCCGGGATCCGTCACTGGTCTGCCCCTGCAAATAAATGTAATCCCATTGTCACATTACCAGTA
>CALNVZ010000292.1:16791-32466 GCA_940671915.1 Paracentrotus lividus | reverse complement strand
ACCCATTAAAACCAAAACCATAACAAAACACAAAATTGAAAAAGGATCAGAGCCATAAGAAAAAAATCTTGGTTGGAATTGATACCGAAAATTACGGAAGGAGATTGTAAAAAGCATCAGAAATTCATGTTCGTATATAGTGTAACCATCATGACCACAAATCTATAAAACTTTGGCTAAATAAATTGTTGTTATGCTTTGAATACAAATATCTCTTTAAAAGCTTTTTAAAATCATAGAAACAATAGTCTTACCTAACAAATAGGTTTGGGCTGATATTGGTGAAGTTTCGAAATGCCACCCCACCAAATCACAGTTCGACATTTTAAAAAGATTTATTCATACCTGCAGGACCAATAATTTGTTTGTGAATTCTAGAGATCTTGTCCTCTTGAGTCCATGGACCAGTCGATCTGCGTCACACAACGTCTTTTCTTTTGAAACGGCATTGCTTGGGATATATCAACCAAGACAACAGACATTGACTAAACACAAGTTCTAGTTTATCACAAGAGAGAGATTTCATCTTCACAAGAGATCTTTTCTTTCGGCAGCTGAAAGATATATGATGCAAAATGGACGCTGCACCGAGGAGCTGCTTCACTTGTCGAATGCAGAATTGAAGTGGACGACATTGGTATTTATACATTACAAAACTTATTCTGACTTGAACTCATTGCATATATTGGTTCCAATTAAAGTAGAAACAGAATCTACATGAGTTCCTACATGTCAAATAGTTTTACTCTAACTTCTGAAGAACATTATTCAATAATAGAGCTCGGTGTCTATACTTGGAAATGACTTGACAGAAAAATAGGCCTATAACTATGATATATTGACTATGACGGACATGAACCGATTTCATAAATCATAGAAACGCCTCCAAAAGTAAGTTTACATGCAGAGGCAGTGTATAGAGAAACTTCTTAAGAAACCCGTACACAACATCTTGCCAACGGCAGAGGTAGTGTGATCATGTTACAATTTTATTTTCATATAGATATTCCCGGTTTTCAAATGTTTATTTATGATATCACTACAATCATTGGAAATTAAAAACGTTTTTCGTTTAGATACAATTTCCAAAGAATGTAAAATAATAATAAAGCGTGACAATTACAAAATACGTTTGCATCAAAATAAAGAGTGGTTATATTATATTATATGATTATGAAATTATTTCGTGTTTAGATATTCGATCATATCATGTACTTGATACACTATTTAATAAAATATAATAAATTATACACCACCCCAATCGATTATGCACCAAATTTCTCACTCTCCTTGATTTACCTGTCAATAATAGGAACGTTAAGTCGAAATATTTTTAACGGATATTTTGTAAGACCCAACGAATGCCAAATTTCACAGTAAAAAAGTAAATTATATAATAGTGTAGTTATATATCTAATCTATGAAATACTTATTTATCAACTCTCTTCTCTTCGTGTCTGCACTAAGGCAGTCCACACACCCAAGCGAGCCTAGTAGTCTTCTCCATGTTCTCTGTTCTTCGGACTTTCCGCTCATGATTTCATACGTTCTGCCTCTTTCAGTTCCGGACACCATTCCAATCCTGTCCCTCTTCCCCTTTGCCTTTCATTTCCCTTCCAGCACACTCTCTGAGCATGTTATTCCCCTTATGGATTGCACCAACCAGTTCTTCTTTCGTCTCCTGATTGTTTCTCTCAAGATCCTACTTCATTCACTTCTGTTCAGTACTTCGTCATTTGTGACACGATCTTTCCAGCTAATTCCTTCCATTTCCTCCAACAACCACATTTCATAGGCTATCGATCCTCCTTTCCTCTGCTTTCCGCTATCGCTCCACGTCTCTGATGCATATAAAGCAACACTCCAGACCAGACACTTGACAAGCCTTTTCTTAGGCTTTGTTTTAGCTTTTTGGCTGTCAATGTTCTGCTATGTATTTTGAGAATGCATTCTTGGCTAGTCCAATTCGAAGTTTTATTCTTCTAGTGCTGTATGCAATCATTTTGAGATGACACTACCAAGATATGTGAACCTGTTTGACCTGATCAAAACTTTCCTAATCCACTGATTTGTGAATGTTCATATTCAGATTCTGTCTTTCTCTGATCAGCGTTACTTTCATTACCTAAGTATTACTGATATTAATCTCATTTTCCAATTCTTCCCCTGCATGTCACTAATAGACGCTCCATGAGCCTTCTGAAGTCCGTCTTCATTTCACTCCACAATTGCACTTGATCCATCTTGCAAAACGGACCGAGTTCCACTATCTACCTCCTACAGATAATCCATCTCCCATGTCCAGAAATGCTTCTTTGATCATGCTTCTGCAAATACATGAACAGTATTGTGAGAGTGGGCAGCCTTACAAACTCCTCGTCCAATGATGCCAGGCTCAGAATCTCCTATCTGGTGTTCTTATACCACAACTGTCTGCTTCATGTACAGGTTTTTTTGATTAGGCGCCCTATCCTTCCAATCATAGTTCCAAGGGGGATTATCATGAAACATGCAGGGAGTTTAATACCAGTTTTACCTGTCAAGCTTTCTTCATAATGAACAAAGCATATGCTCACTCTTTCTCGAACTTCACAGCTACGTCGACAAAAGTTCTCATTTATCTGCGGAGCATCACGCAGTACCAAGTCCAGCTCTGAAACCCAACACTTGGGGGATCGGCGGGGGGGGGGGGGGGAGGGGGTGGCGGGGGAGAGGGGGGGGGGGGGGGGGCGGGGGGGGGAAGGGGGGGGGGGGGGGGAGGGGTGGGGGGGGGAGGGGCGGGGGGGGGGCCGGGGGGGCGAGAGGGGAGAGGGGGGTGAGGCGGGGGGGGGCCGGGGGGATCGCTATCCCAGCAAAAGATTTCTGCTTTCTGACGATTCTCTTGGTAATGACCTAAGAGAATAACCTCTTTGATGCATGGGCATATTAGGTTATTGTACGACAAGTCAGAACCATTTCGTGAAGCATTGTTCTTCTTTGGTATCGGAATCATTACTGTCCTTAAGAAGTCTTCAGGCCATAATTCAGATTTTCGTAGATGTCTAGACACAACTGTTCAAAAATCTTTCTGTGTCCTCCTCACTCACAGTTTTTAAGCGAGCTCAACTGGCAATTCATCTAGTCCAGGGATTTCTCTGTCTTTTGTTTTCTTCAAGAGCCCTTCCACGAACTTCAGAAGTGAACGAAAAAGACCGGGCCATATGGTCTTAGGTTTTACATGCTTCTTCTTTTCCATTCAATACTCATCTGTTTTGAATCCCTTATCATATAGCTTCTTCAATGTGCTCAATCCATTTCTATTTTGAATATCCTGAGACATTTGTCAGCCTTTCCCCCCGACTTCGAGTCTATACCTATTGCTCTTATTGAACTTTTGTTGATCCATTTCATTTAGCCTCTGCTGACTTTGGCGTACACCATGTCGCTTTCTTCTCTCTGCTCTAGAGCTTCAATCTTATACATGCACTTGCTCTTCAAGCCACTTTTCTTCTGGCTTTTATCAGTCTGTCTCTCTTCGAAGTTCATGTTTAGTTGTCTGTACATCCAGCTCCCATCTCAGTATTCACTCCTTCCATTGTCTCTTTCTACCATTTTAGTAAGCAAGCCTGATGTTACCCAAGTTCTTTGCGTTCCTTGCTTTTTAGGTATCTAATAGTTTCCTCTGACACTTGCTTTATGTTTTCCTTCAGCAATTCCATTGGCTTTCAGGTCATTGTAGGCATCCTCATCCGAATGGCTGCTGAAAGTTCTGCATTAGTTTTAGCTAACGGTCTGTTATCAAGTCTCATTTCTCTAAATTCCATTCCTTCTACTTTTCGCTCCCTTTCAGTTCTTTAGTTAAACCCTAATCTGCCGGGCTTCTTTTTGAAAATGCACAGCCGGGGGGGGGAGGCTAATTTAGCCCCCCCCCTGAAGATCTCGGCCGCTTGATCGCCGGCGCATCGCGACCGAAAATTGCCACGCGCCGTCCTCCTGTGGCGTAATCCTCCCTAACTGCATAGTTAATTTTTGCCGAAAAATTATTCATTTTAATTATGTATCGCCTAATTATAGCTAATTTATGCATGATAATCATAACTTTTTTGCTCTAATTCACTAAATATAGCTCATAGAATGCTAATTTTTGAGTGTGAATCTTCTTTAAGCATTCTTATCATTGTACTCGAAAAGATTCCGGTAATCAAAATTAATTTCTTATGTATTTTATTGTTTTTAAATTCTTATGTATTTCTTTGTTTTTTTTCACCTTTTATTTCTATTGTTTTTTCGACAAAAATTGGTCCGCGACATATTCTCGGTCAATAAATAGCAACAAATCAAGTGATTATTCATCAAATAAAAGCAAATTATCTCTCATTTATCTGTAATTTTAGCTGAAAACCACCAATTTGTATTGACTTGTACATGAAATCCATGTTTGAGCAATTTTCGGGTCTGACGCACGTGTACTAAAATGATGCGTAACTCATGACCAAGTACCCGGGGGTCGCGAATTTGGTCTCAAAAGATGCGCGAGCACTTCAAAGAAAAAAACCTCATGAAGCGCCGCGGTTTAGCTTGTCGCGGTCATAAAATTTATCACGAAAAATGTCGAGGGGGGGCCTAATTAGCCCCCCCCCCCCGGCAGATCTAGGGCTTAAGGTATGCATCCATAATAACAGGTTAGTGATCAAGACCTATATCTGCTCCTGGGTACGATCTTGAGTTTTTCAGAACTACCTCTGTATCTTTGTCTAATCATATATAGTCAAGTTGAAAATCTACGTACATCCCTGCTGCTTTCCATTATACAGTCTTCGTTTGATAGTTGTTTAAACATGTATTAGTTATGATGAGGTGGTTTCTACTATCAGAAACTTCAAAGTTGGAACTCTCTTTGTTCGCGCGTTCCACTTCCGAAAGGACAGTTTCTTTACCTTCTCTCCCTTGTCCAACTACATTATTCCAGTCTCCCATGGATAATAGATAGTCATTGTCTGTCCGATTTATAAGTCTCACCTCAAGCATGTCGTATAACTTCCTCCAGCTTCTATCTTGGTACTGGCTGGTTGGAAAGTATTTGGTATAGAAGAAATGTCTCAGTGGTTCAGCTGAGCTTTATATAAACCAATCTGTCAGAAAATGTTATTTCACCTCCTCAACTGATTCCGTGATCTCCAGACAGAGCAAACGCTACTTCCCTTTTCTTTTCTTCATTAGAACCAGCGTAGATGAATCTGAGAGTAACCACGGGTAAACTCTCCTGTTCCAGCAATGTGTTTTCGCTTGTCCATGATTTCCACGGTGTATCTTTTCATTTACCTTTCAAATTTCTCTAGCTTCAATCCAAGTTTATCAACATACACGTAAATTTTTATATAAATTATTAATATCCCTTTTCATAACGCCCTTTGTTTTATATTTATTCCAGAGGGGGGGGGGCGGTCTGATGGCGTTCGGTCATCCCCTTAACACCAAATATTAGAAAAATCCAAATTAGATGTATTCTGGGTCATTGCCCCCACCAAAAGAATGACCGGAGCCGAAAAAAAAAATTAACAATCCTATCCCCCCTGCACTTTGCTTGGCTGATATTTTTTGCTCCGCTGGCGCAATTTACGTTAAAATGATTTGAGTGTCAAAAACTAAAAATTCAAATTTCTTGGCTCTGCACTGAATCATCGGGATCCGCGACCGGTTATATAAGCTATAGCTCGTACAAACTTCCACAATGCTCTGATAATTTCTCACTTACTCAACACATTGTTATTACTAAATCATCATGAAATTTAGTTATAGCGAAAATAAGGTTATAGAAATCGATATACTCAAGCTCGTTCTCTGGCGGACGACTGGTACTTGGTTTTAATCGAAATAGCTCAAAATAATCGAGAAATTGAGGGCGATGATTTATTATTATTATTTTATTATTTATTTATTATATTATTATTATTATTATTATTATTATTATTAATTTTTTTCTTTTTTTTGGGGGGGGAGGCGGCTGCAGTGACGAACCTATAGGTTTGAAGATAGCTTGGGAATGGACAAGCAGCAGACGATCTAGGCCTACTTCTTTAATATTAATTTTATTATTAAATAAATTCTTTCTACGAAAAGAAAGGGCGAACGCCTCATGTACGGGAGATTTGATAAGATGAATGAAAAGTATTGCAGACTGGTTCACTTGGTTACCATACAACGTTCTATAGGACTACCCCCCCCCCTGCAAACTCTTCCCTAACTCTACCACCTAGCCCTAACCTATTTATGGGGAGATATGTTGTCCCGTTTTGTTTGGTGCATGAAAGGCAAACGGGAAATTACCCTATAGCCTCGTTTCAAACGAAATCATATTTCGTTTTTATTTGAGGGTCAGATATCGAGAATTCGAAATATTAATTATGACGTTGCTAAAGATATGGACTATAATTGAGAACAAGTTCGGATGCTTGTCTGGGAAAGAAAAAGAGAGAAAGACGATAGAGAGAGGAAAGAGAAATCATAGAAAGAATAAGACAGATAGAGAGAAGAGAGAGAGAGAGAGGGGAGCATGATAAAAAAAGGAAAGGAAGGACGAGAGGTAAGTGTTGTTGTTGATGTGTTTGCGTGTGTATGTGTGTGGGTGAGTGAGAGAAAAAAAATCAAACATTAAGTATTGAAATCAGAAGAGAGCCCGTCTCAGTTGACGTCTCTGAGACTGTTTTACAGTCTCTGAGAACGTCGCAGGAACGTAGCTGCGGCTTGGAAAATCTCCCAAATCAACATGTATGACTTTTTAGGGAGAATTTTTCCAGTTCGCTAACAGTCACACGGACGTCCTCTGCGAGATCGAAAGATGCCTTTGAACTCGGAGGAACGATCTCTGGAGCTTTATAACACTTGAGCGCGTACTGTCCGCCGCGGCTTGCTCTCCGACTGACAACAACGTTTTAAAAAATTAAACATAATTTGACATAGGAGACTTTGCGGACGTATCTGCGACTAGAATCACTCAACTACTCCCAAATCGATCTATGGTTAATCAGATATGGGCTGGCTGCAGAACACGGCAGCCGCGAAGAAAAAAAAAAAAAAAAAAAAAAAAACAACAAACAACAACAAACAAACCCGCCCCCCCCCCCCTACTCATGCAGTCAACCAAATAACGTACATGCATGCTCGTTTCCCGAATTTCCGGCAAAGGGGTATAATTTAGGGCTCATGCAGTGTAGGGGGGACAATCCCGAATACTCATTCAGTGAAATACAAACTTATACATCAGGGGTAATAAAAATTGCCGTAAGTTTTACCTACCTTGCTGCTGTTTCAGTCAATTTTCTCTCAGGAGAGAATTTCGGCATCAGATGCTCTCACGATGATAGAATTTCGCATATATGTCATTATGAACAACATTATCATGATTATGCGCTCACATCGGGTCAGCCGGTCACCGTCGACCGGTCATGACGAATTATGCTTCAAGGTGGCCCATATTAACTGCTGGCCCATATTACCCTGAATGTACCCTATGCGAGTAGTCACTGAACATAACGGCGCCCAAAACTTTCTTCTCTTTCATCTTGCATCTTGTGCCCACTAGCCGTAGCCTATCTGATATGCGCCGGCTAGTGGCAAGTTACTGGTCGAGCGAAGGACGGACTCGGGCCTCTCCCTCGCCCGTCAGTATAGTTTGCCACTAGCCCGACGCATTTCGGAATAGGCTATAAGTGAGTCGTAAAACTTTGGGATTTAGTTTGAAAATAGAATTAGAACGTACTCCCCATTGTTCTGTTAATCAAAGTAAAATTCCATTTTTAATCCATACATGACAAAATAGTTTTCGCGGCAAGTCTCAGTGCTCACTGAAGCATGAATTTTAAATAAGTCCACAGGATCACGCCCAGAGTTGCCTAAATATAAACAAGCAAACGTTATTGAGAATGGTTTTAGTGCATAAAATTACTGCAATACTGGATCATATTTAAAAATGGCCTATTTGGGAGTTGTTTTATGTGTTTATTCAACCGTAAATTTGTTAGCAAAGTTGAAATACACTTCCAAAACAGGAATTCCATCATTTTATTTGATCGAATATACTTGTAAAATATGCATTTTTTTTTGCAATTCACATAGTGCTCACTCAACCGTCAAATTTTACCGTGAACTAATTTTTGTATGTTAGGGGCACACTTTTTTGACAAGTGTGATGGTTGAATAATTTTAATATTGTTCCGAAATCCTTTATTCAAGTATAATCTGCTTGTGAACTCCAAAAAATGAAAATTTTGCCTCAAACCATGCTCACTAAAGGCCTGATGATTCTTCCTAAATAATCGCCTTACACATCTGCACATGCAGCTAATAAAATATCTTACTTATACGGACATTATTAGATTTTTCAATTCCACCTGCTTCAAAAATTTATAAAACACTGAAATAGGGGGAACTTATACTTTTTGTGTTGTGTAAGTTTGACTATATATTATTCTTCATTTATTGATCACATATCTTTATCAATTCAACCAATCATTATCATGTTCTACAATAATTATGATTATGCAGGGAGCATCAACGCACAGCCAGTCTACAAAATGAAGCCACACTCAATCAAATCAATATTCAGCGGCATTATCCAGGATTTCAAAATGGGGAAGGGAGGCGATGTCATTAAAGAATAATTTATATGCAGTCATGAAAAATGAGTCCTTTTTCAAATACTATATGGGGTGCGTCCCCTGCACCCGCCCTGATTTGCCACTGATCTCAGATAAATAAAATAATTACAATAAACACAATCAGGGGTATGAAGAACTTGCACGATGAATCTTTATTGTGTATTGTGTATTCTCAAATTGTTAAAATATACTGCCAAAGTTGGTCCTATTCGATAGTGATAGCGAATATAATATATGACAAAACAATGTTGACATTAATACTTAAAAGTTCATAATTCTAAAAACTGGTCTATCAAAAAAAAAAAAAAAATAATAATGCATCACGAAGCTGCTGCATGCAGTTTACATCCCAATTTATAGCTACTATATCACACTAACAATAACAAAAAAAAATCACCTGATACATAGCTTTAAAAAAAAATATGAGTACCCCCCCCCCCCCCCACTAAGCATCATAAGAATCGGTGAAAACCGAACACAGTCCTGTATATCCACGTGCTCGGGTGAGGTGGGGGCGCCCCTTCACAACTGAGAGCAAATTCAACTGGCGTGACTTTATTTCTGCCCACAGCGTTATATCTGGAGTACAACAATATGAAATAAATTTTTTGCCAATGCGATCATGAAATCCTGGAATCTCACCTGTACTGATTTACTCTCCGGGGGGGGGGGGTGGGGTGTCACTCAAAGAAAAGTGCTACCCATGGCATGTTCCCGTAGCCTGTATAAATGGACTCTAAAACGTCTCATTGCATGAAGCAAGATTTGCCACCTCTTTTCGACGTCCTGACGGGGAAAAAAAAAAAATCCCCTAATAGCGTAATACCGTGAATTTCCGTTTGAAAACACCCCATTTTTTCATGAAAATGGCAATTGAAATTAAAAAACATCCCTAATTTAGGCAAAGCATCGACGCGCCAAAAGGCTGAAACAAACCCTTTTCGACGCTTTTTGGGGACACACTATGCGTAGCACATCATGTGGTGAGTCGACCCCCCCCCCCCCTTCCACCCCTGGGACCTCATCTGACCTATTCCTATTCAATATGCTGTCCTTTCGAAATTTACTATTCCTACACGCAATGCGCAATCCCCTCTGATCGCGCGATCCCCGAATTTGCTGCCACGCGATTAGAGGGGATTGCGCATTGCGTGGAGGAATAGTAAATTTCGAAGGGACAGGATCTGGACTAACCTATTCCCTAACATTAAGTGCGCCATTCTGCGCAGTGTAGTCTATTGTATGCCCACTTTAATGATAACACACCTTTTTCCGTTTAATGCATTTATACCACAATAATTATGTTGTAAGTGTGGGGGGGGGGGCCGGGGTTCTCCTCAAAACACGTTGTGTCCGAAACATTTTGTTTATGAGAGCCCCGGTTAGTTCGATTTCCAAATGGTCATGAACTCTATTCAGTTTGAAAATCATCGATTCGCAAAAAATTTATACCAAATCAGATTTGCAATGTACAGGCATGGATTTACGATTTCATGAGGGGGGGGGGGGTCCAGTTGATTTTTAAATTTTGGTATATACAATCAGAGCTTATCGGAGAGATTAAATAGTACAGAGGGCACAGGTCAGTTCATAACCGTTGACATAAGGCCCACAGGGCAAACCCCCACCAACCGAACACCTTCCTTCTGTCATGTACAGCAGAGCGCCATTTTGATTTCCTGCTGTTCCAGGCTGTGGAACCATTTCTCGATCCACACAAATAAATTCAGATCGCTTGTTTGTGTAGCGTTCTGCCATAAGGTAACCAGCATACTCCAAACGCCACTCTGCAGAAGGACACACGTTGCGTGCAGGAATCATGAGTTTGGTCGTCCGTCCAGGGGGCGCCCTGCAGACTGCACAGGTTGGAGTGTGGTCATTCATGGGTACGACTCGTGGAAAAGCGGCACTGGTTTGGTATTCAGAAGAATATAGAAGGGCTCGGTCAGTGTTTAAGCTAGTTTCAACTTCGTCATAAATGGGTTCCTCTGGCATGCAGAGATGATTTGACCCGCTACCAAAATGGGAGTAGCCTGCGCCTCCAATAGTGCCTAAATATAAAGAAGGAACGGTTGGGTTAGTGAAATCAATCATAGTGATTAAAAATAAGAATACTGGGTGACCCAGAAAAAAGGAAACCCAAGTTTGATCATTAATAATTAAAAAAATATTACCCTGGTGATTATAAAATTAATATCTCTGGAAAGTGCAACTCAGTACCATTTTAATGATACCTTGCTCAGCTCACCAATGTCACGCATTACTGAACCCCATTGTTTTGAAAATGTCTTGCAAAATTGTGAGTGGTTCACTTTCACGCTCACTGAGATGTTTTGTTGCAATTACAGTGTCCCCAAAAATTATTTGTACACTTTGAAAAAATGAAATTGAACAAATCGATGTTGGTTTGAAATTTCAGTTACTATTTATATCAGATGGTAAGTAATGTCTCCATCACCTGAACCCTAAATCTCAAATGTTCCGTCAATCTCGGAGGTTCTAGGCCGCCATTTGCAATTTTCATGGCCCAAAAATTATTTGTACACTTCAGAAGATGGGTTTTTGAAGGAGTGTTTAAAATTTTGGGGGGACTTCTTTGATTTCCAGGGCAGTCATCAACCTCCTTGGCCAACTGTCGACCAATTTAGCACTCATTTCACCACCAATACCATTCCAAGTTCGATGGAGCGTGTCCTGGAGCTGCTGGATGTTTGATGGTGAGTCTAGAGGGCGCTTTCGCTTCAGATCACCTCTCATGTGCTAAATGGGGATTAAAACTTCAATCTGAGGTGCCTTTTCTAGCTTCTTAACTAGTTTCTGCTAAAATAATGCTTTAATATGCTTCGCTGCATGCTTGGGGTCCATGTCATATTGGAACACAACTTGAAGACCAATCAGCCTTTACGCAAGTGGGAGCCTCTAAGAGGCAAAAATAATCTCATGGACTTCAGTTTTCATGATGATATTGATAAACAGACAGTAAGCAATGAAATATTGCGATTTTCGACCAAAGAAAATTGCATCCAAGGCCACAGAGGCTGAGGAATGCCTGGGTGCCCTCAAGAGTGTCTGCAACAGGCTAAATGGATACATGACTATAAGTGGAATAATTGGCAAGAAAGAAGCTAAATGTAATGACATTAACAAAGAAGCGTCATGCTTTTGCAAAACAACATGTGAACAAGCCTGCAGAGTTCTAGCACTCTGTCCTAAGACCTAATAAGTGCAAAAGTGATTGGATATGATGCACGGGACCATGTGTGTCTTGTAGGAAGCTTTCAGTCAGTCATGCTTGGATCCAACAGTGAGGCATAGTGGAGGATGTTTCATGATTTGGAGTTGTATGGCAGCCAGTAGAGTTGGAGACATAAATTTCATGACATGGCATCATGAATGCTGAAGCCATGAGGGTATCTTGCCCCTCCGAATGGCTCAAATGCTCCCATTTGCTTCAAGTCTGAATGGTCGTCAATATACGGTCCAATATAACAATGACCCCAAGAACACAGCAAACCATATTAAAGCAATATTGCGACAGAAACATGTTAAGCTACAAGACAGGGCACCTCACAGCCCAGATTTAATCCCCATTTAGCACATGAGAGGTGATCTGAAGCGACAGCGCCCTCTAGACTGACCATCCATCATCTAGCAGCTCCAGGACACGCTCCAGCGAACTCTGAATGGTACTGGCTGTGAAATGAGTTCTAAATTGGTCGACAGTATGCCAAGAAGGTTGATGACTGTCCTGGAAGCCAAAGAAGACCGCTAAAATTTTAAACAATCTTTTGAAAACCCATGTTCTGAAGTGTACAAATAATTCTTGGGCCATGAAAATTGCAAATGGCGGCCTAAAACTTCAAAGACTGGCGGAACATTTGAGATTTAGTGATTAGGTGATAGTAACGTTACCTACCATTTGATATAAATAATAAGTAAAGTTTCAAACCAACGTCAATTTATTTAATTCCATATTTTCAAAGTGTACAAATAATTTTTGGGGACACTGTATGTGCCTAAAAAGGGAACCCAACTTTCATAATCAATCATTTAAAAAACATGACATTGGTGATTATGATGTTTATATTCACTGGAAAGTGCCACTCATTATCATTTTAATGATATCTCTTTCAGCTCACCAATGTCACGCATCACTGAACCCCATTGTTCTAAAAAATATCTCGCAAAATTGTGATTGATGCACTGTCGTGCTTTTTACATTATTGACGGAGAACTGAAGGTTCTCTGGGTTGTCGTGAGCAGTAACATGATGCAATTACCTGGATGGTAAGATTAACGGACTAAATAAGTAGACATTTCCAACCCATTTATCAAACCCATTTATTTAAAGTCACTGGAATGCTTTACTTAGATTTGTTAGGAACCTTTAAAGCAACTCATCTCAAGGAGCATGAAAGAGAACCCATCACAATTTTGCGAGACAATTTTCAAAACAATGGAGTTCAGTGATGCATGATATTGGTGAGCTGAGAGAGGTATCATTAGAAGAGTAATGAGTTGTACTTTCCAGTGATATAAACTTCTTAATCACCACTGAAATATTTTTGAAATTATTGATGATCAAAGTTGGGTTTCCTTTCCAAGCACATTCACACAAACCATCTAAAGGTGCATAAAAGTGAACCACGCACAATTTTACAAGACTTTTTCAGAACAATGGGGTTCAGCGAAGCATGGTATTGGTGAGGTGAGAGAGGTATCATTAGAATGATAATGAGTTGCACTTTACAGTGATATAAATTTCATAATCACCATTGGAATATTTTTCAAATTATTGTTGATCAAATTTGGGTTTCCTTTTTTCGGAAACACCCTGTATAGGGATAGATCGAGTATGGTTGTAAAAGAGGAATATTCCGACAGTTTGTAATACTGTTTTTTACAAAATCACAAGGACCCCCGGGGGGGGGGGGGGTCACTCACCACATGATGAGCTACGCATGCGTGTCCCCAAAAAGCGTCGAAAAGGGTCAGTTTTCAGCCTTTCGGCGGCGTCGATGCTTTCCTTAAAGGGGAATCTAACCCAAGGAGAGAATCAACCTTACAAGAAAGAGGAAAATGAGAGGAGCAATTAATCTAAAAAAAGTTTCATCAAAATCGGTTATAAAATAAGAGAGTTATGGAAGTTTGAAAATTCTAGTGTTCCTTCTATGGGGATCCTCAAATTGGCATCATCGGCTTCAAAATGGCGATCTTATGGACAACTCTCCATTCGTTTTGTACACAAATTTTCAGATTTTCCCAATTTTCTTTCGAAATATGTCTTCTTTACTTCTGAGCTCAAAATATATCATGGGAAAATATATTTCACACAACATATGTTGAGCTGAGAAGGGGGTAAGATATATTTTGAAAGAAAATGGGGAAAATCTGAAAATTTGTGTACAAAACGAATGGAGAGTTGTCCATAAGATCGGCCATTTTGAAGCCGATGATGCCAATTTGAGGATCCCCATAGAAGGAACAACTAGACTTTTCAAACTTCCATAACTCTCTTATTTTATAACCGATTTTGATGAAACTTTTTTTAGATTGCTCCTCTCATTTTCCTCTTTCTTGTAAGGTTGATTCTCTCTTTGGGTTGGATTCCCCTTTAAAATAGGGGTGTTTTTTTAATATTAGTCGCCATTTTCATAAAATAGGGGTGATTTCAGCGGAAATCGTTGTTTTGGGGTCAAAATTTCACGGTGTTTACGCCATTTAGGGTATGTTTTTCAAGTCTGGCGTCGAAAAGGGGTGCAAATTTGACTTTATGCAATGAGACGTTTAGGGTCCATTTTCAGTCTGACGTCGAAAAGGGGTGCAAATTTGACTCCATGCAATGAGACGTTTAGGGTCCATTTTCAGGGTGCGGGGACACGCATGGGTAGCATTTTTTTTTGCGTGACCCTCCGGGCAAGGACCAAAGGGGAAATGGTCAGAAACACAGCAAAAATTTAAATCTTTATGGAGTAATCCTGCACCCTTTATGGCGGTATGTCTTATCATCAGATGGGTTTGAGACTATTCGCTAAGAAGTCTCGGAGGCGTCTCAGATAGATTTCCTGAACCTCGGTGACATCTCAGGAAAATCAGCAGAAATCGAACATGTTCATACCTATATTATGAGAATTTTTCCGAAACATCTCTGAGATTTATTTTGGAGAATAATATGAGTATCGAGATGTCTCCCAATCTTCGAGATGTCTCCCTGTCTTCGAGACGTTTCCAAGACGTTTTCTTGACCTACCTGCATAGATGAGTTGAGCGCCCTCAGGGCATTCATCATGACCCCATCTGATGTAGACGGTACCAGGCAGAGACGTGTTACCTACTGGACGTACTACCCCATCACCTCGAGATTCTACAGGGTCTGCTGCGTCATTTGGTACAGCAGGTGTTTCCTGAGCTGAAAAGGGTAAAGACAATAAAATCATAATCATAATTATTATGATTTTAGATGACGTTGAAGAGACACTTCATCTTAAAAGCATTATGAAGGGTCAGGGAGAGAGAGAGAGAGAGAAAGAGAGAGGAGATTGGGTAGGAATTAAGGCATGTTAGACGTTAACCCTAAAAAGACTGGGCTATTTTGACACACATAAAGACTGGGGGGGGGGGGCTCATTCAGCCCCCCCCCCTAAGATCTCGGCCGTTGAGCGTGCGATCGCGCCGAAAATTGGCACGCGCGTTACCCACGGCATCCTCTCCAAAACTGAAGAGTCATACTCTCCGAAAAATTTCATTACTAATTAATTATGCTAATTTATGCATAAAATCTAAGATTTGCTCCAATTAATTAAATAAAGCTCTAAATTTGCTAATTTTTGGTTTACAGGCTCTTTGTAGGCTTCTGTTGAAATGTTTTTTTTTTTAAATTCTGTATCAAGATTTTTTTCTTATGTATTCTATTGTTTTTAAAATTTCTTATGTATTTCTTTGTTTTTCGACTTTTTGTTTTTTATTGTTTTTTCAATGGAAATCATTGGTGACACTATTTTAATCATAAACAACCTTAAATTAAATGATTTTAATTAGT
>CALNVZ010000292.1:0-16691 GCA_940671915.1 Paracentrotus lividus | reverse complement strand
CTTAGGGCTCTCGTGATTTAAACGACATAATTTAAACAAACTGATATCAATAACCCTTCTTGACTGACCATCGCGCTCTCAAGAGGTCATAACCATGTTTATAATAGGGATTATCCAACTAAAACGAAATTTAAACAAAATTATTTAATATATTCTTGTCATATAAAAAGTGGGAAAATCAACAAGTTATAAGATTTGATTGCAGAGGATTTCAATTCAATATGGTTAGGAACATCCCGTTTTCCGTTAATTTTTTATTGAGTGGAAGCTCGCTTGAATTATTATGAGTTTTTTTCTTATTTGCCCCCCTCCCTCTAAAAAATTTAGGACCTGCCCCTCGAAGCTATTACATTTTTATAACCCCTATCCGTGTGCAAACAAGAACGGGTGTTCGGGAGATCCAAAACGTGAAAGGACGCAATTATTAAGTGTATTGTTTTCGGGTACTCAAACGTTTGATACGTTTAATTACGAATTCGGAATAGTTGCGAATACTTTCGGTGGACGCAAATAAACACAAATGGACGGAACTTAAGAATTTTCCCGGATGGTCTGCGTCCTAGATACTGATAGTTACGTTCATTTACGGAAAGTTACGTTTAGTTACGGTTACTTACGTAAGTCGGCATCCGTAAAGATGCCCTGCGAAATTTTGAACATTTCAAAATTTCGCAGGCTTGGCGCCGTTATTGTGCGTACCGATACGGTTCAGTTTCGGACAGATACGTATACTTACGTTCCTGCGGATGACTCCATCCGTGCTGCGTTCATGCTGCGTCCACTTAGCTAAATATATACGCAGCGGACGTAACTAAACGTAAGCGTCTGTGTGACTGTAGCATTACGTTGAGTTACGTCCGGTTGCGTCCAAAAATTATTTTCTTTTCCGCGGATTCCCATGCGTGGATGCCTTCCCGTCATAGTCAACATGCAGTGGAAATAGCGATAATTTCGTTCATCCATTAAAACAAAGAAATACATAAGAAATGATGGAATAGAAGATGAAATAAGATTAAAACAACAAAAACGTAACTATACGTAAGTGTCTGTGTGACTGTAGCATTACGTGTGGTTTAAGGAAATTCATGGAGTTTTTCTGTATGCGTATGGTGGATGTATCGGGTAAATTGAAGAAGATGGTTATTGTTACCTTGTGGGCTTGTCGGTGAATCCCTACCGTCACGGCCGTCCCTTCCCGCGATCCCCTGGGCTCCTGGAGGTCCTCTGGGCCCAGGGACACCAGCAGGACATAAGAAACATTGACCTATAAAGAAGAAAATAATAATCAGATGAAATAAGTCTCGTCGGACAAAAAATGTCTAAAGCCCTAATCCCCTTTCCTGCTGATAGCATGACCGTCGCCAGGTGGTTGGGGGGGGGGGGGCGGAGGGTGCGAGACAACAAAAAATAAAACAAAATTAAAAAAGAGGGTTAAAAACGATGAAAGGCTGACCTGCTTGACAGACTAAACCCTACCCCTAAGGCTATGACCGAAATAAAATGACCTAGGCTTCTTGATGGCCGAAGGGTGAATAATTTAACGCCTATATGTACGTTAACGAGAATTAGACCCATTGTAAATTAGACCAAATTATAAGGAGACCAAATGGATTTAGCCCATGTTGTATTAGACAAACGCAGAATTAGACCAACTGTTGTTACACCAAGTGGATATAAACCGCGTGAAAACCCTTCTTACCAGAAAACATGGGATACGAGTACGGTCCGAGGTGGTTTCGATTCACTGACGAGGGAAACGATGTTGGTACGGTCGATGACGAGTCGAGGTCCCTTCGATGTCGTGTCTTCTTAGTGTCTCCGAGTGCGTGCTCGGTTTCGAGAGAATCTGGATCATGAATCTTCGACATCATTGAGGGATTCTTCGCGACAAGCTCGAGCGTTGAGAAGGAACGGGTTACCTCCGCAAGAGAATTCTAGATCAGTGATGGAAGAATTTATTAATGCTACAGTCACACAGACACTTACGTTGAGTTACGTCCGGTTGCATCCAAAAATTATTTTCTCATATCAATTCTACTCCACGTGAAATGTAAATCTAATGCTACAGTCACACAGACACTTACGTATAGATACGTCCGGTTGCGTCCAAATATTATTTCATCTTCTATTCTATCATTTCTTATGTATTTCTTTGTTTTACTGGATCAACGAAATTATCAATATTCCCACTGCTGACTATGACAGGTAGGTATCAGTGGGGATCCGCAGAAAAGAAAATAATTTTTGGACGCATCGGGCGTAACTATACGTAAGTGTCTGTGTGACTGTAGCATAACGTATGACATTAAATCTTAACATAAAGACGCGTCCATTATTTGAGGAGGGGAAACGCAACATTACATTCATGAGTTTAGTGGAAATACATGCATCTGAGCTTCGCAGAAAATTATACGGCTCTACATTAATGTCAACAAAACCCGCGCTAACGGCGGGAAGCGACCGATTGACAACTGCATGCAATTATTATTTAGCGTACAAAATCGCCTAAGAAAACTTCCCTGTCGGTAAAATGGTATTATCAGTCGATCCGTTCGAGGAAATTCGTCATGGACATGAAATAAATAATTGAACTTTTATCATAGTTTTCGTAGGTAGATGCTTCAGACCAGATTGGGGAAAAAGACATTTTGGCAAGCCTATAAACCATTGTGCTAAAGTTGTAATCAGAATCTTTATTTCACATAGATTGATGTTCCTAACGATTATTGATATAAATAGTGATCTTGTCACATCTGCGAAGACGCCGTCCACATGCGATATGCATGTGATATGCGGAAATATTGACCCATCGAGTAAAGATTCGTTTTGTGATAATGTCAAAGTGACAGGACTTTTTTTTAACCAATCGAAATTAATGTACTATATTTGGAAAGCTGAGAATTCAAGCTTTAAAAACTGCTTGATCATTAAGGTGTAATTAATTATGCGTAATCGAGGAAGATGACTATACAGCGTATGAGCTATTTTGAGAGCAAAATTGGCCATATTGTACAGGAATTTGATCTTACTAGGATTTCGAATTGACTCAAGTGACAGGACTTTTTTTCCCCTTTGCAATAAGTTATTCCTATTTTTGAAAAATTCAGACTCTTAGCGTACTTATTCAAGTTGATCATCTTCTTTGAAAAAGGTAGTTGCTCGCCATATCAAGAAAACAAAGTGAAAAAACTGTGTAAATTACAAAAAGTCTATGGCCGCGTTCGCTTTGCGTAGAGTGATAGCGCCCTCTTCCCTTAAGTTTACAACTAGAATTGATATTGTCTCGGCGTAAATCCGTGTCGAGGAGTGGGGGGGGGGGGATGAGCGAAATTTTTGCCAACTTGTTGCGATTTTGTTTGACATACACAAAGCAGTAGTGTATACAAGGAACGTGTTAATACCCATATCAGCATTAGAGAGGGTGCAGATAGAATTTGTCTTTGAAAAAAGTAATGCGAGCGCGAAGCGCGAGCCGAAAATTTAAGCTAAAAATTTGAGATATTTGTGGCATTAGGCTACAGATCCGATTTAGTATCAGCGAGGCGCGAAGCGCGAGCCGAAATTTTAAGCTGAAATTGGAAATATTTGTGCATTATAGTATCTATATAGTATCCACGAGCGCAAAAATAAGACAATATATATATATAGAAGTGGGGGTCACGATGGAAAATGGATTTTTTTTTTTTCTGAAAAGGGGGACACTTTAGATCAGAGGCATATACCTAAAGACAAATGTATTCGGGAGAGGGAGGGGTACGAAGAAAATTTGTCATTGAATTGAATGCTTTTAAGAATCTTATTGGCTGCCTTGATTACTGTTCATCTTAATAATGATTGAAAAGGTAATGCGAGCGCGAGTCGAAAATTTTAAGCTTATAATTGGAAATATTTATATAATTTTTATCTGATTAAGTATCAGCGAGCGCGAAGCGCGAGCCGAAAATTTTGAGCTCAAAGTTTGATTTAATTGTGCATGATATTCCCTTTTTAGTATCTATTTTAAAGATACAATTTTCATTTTACGTGTAGATGATGCTTTTAAAAGACCGGTGATAAAAACAAATCACAATCTTTGCTATGACATTTTGGGACTGCAGGCCCAAGCCCTCCATCAACATAGTCCGTACACAACTACATTAATGTTTTTGATTGTCGAGAACACCCTTTTCAAAGGTTTGTCCCCAGACGAGGGCCTTGGATCAAACCTTTTATTTAACTTCTGAATGTTACTTAGTGTGAGGTCGCATAGCGACCGAGCAAGAAAAATTTGGGGTTTTTGGAGTTAAAAAGAGGCACTTTGTAGTATTAAAAGCGCTATTTTAACCAATAACACAATTATGTAGTTATTTTTTTTCATTTCTTTCTTGAAAACTGGGGGGGATGTTTGTACAGGGCATCCCCCCCTCCTCAAAATCTGGGGGGGATGTATCCCCCATCCCCCGGGATTTACGCCAGTGGTCTCTGCGGATCCCCACGGATGCCTACCCGTCATAGTCAGCAGTGGAAATATTGATAATTTCGTTCATCCTGTAAAACAAAGAAATACGTAAGAAATGATAGAATAGAAGATGTAATAAGATTTAACAAAACAAACGTATCTATACGTAAGTGTCTGTGTGACTGCAGCATTAGGTTTGCTAACAACTAAAAAATCTTTCTACACTTTCCTGTGAGCTCTGCGCACTCGCCTATTTATTTTGGGGTTAATATTTCATGGAATAAATGACCAGGTGGAAACTTGCATGATATAAGGCGATTTTGACAATGATCTTAAAAGCCTAAGTTAAGCCTATGAGTCATCCATGACAGCACAAGACTATAAGTTCGGTATTGTTTGACAAAATATGACTTAACTTAACCTAAAATAACTAAACACAACACAAAAAGAAAGTTTCCCCTATTTCAAATATTCAATAATTTTTTAAAAAGGAGGAGTTACAAAATCTAATTATATGTTATGTAGGGAATTTAATTAGCTACTATGGAACCTAATTTTAGGAAAAATCACGTTGTCATGCTTCAGTGAGTAATGGTTGAATGCAAAAATGTCATTTTTTGAAGTTCTCAAGCCTAAAATCACAACTTTGATTCGATGATATCGGACCAATTTTTAGATTTTAAACATTTCACGCATCAGAATGTAAGCAAAACGTGCTTCCAAACATACGGAAAGGACATTTGTGTAAAATTTCACGGTTGAGTGAGCATGCAGCAAAAAATGCCAAAACTGCAATTTTTACATTTTATCCATTGTAAAATTGATCAATTATGATGGGATTCATGTCTAGGAAGAGTGTTTTTAACTTTTGCAAAAAATTTAAATCAATTCACGGTTGAATGAACACCATAAAATACCATGTGAAAAACACTAAATAAGTATTATTTCCATTTTGTACACTAAAAATCATGTGAATATCTGTTTTTGTATTATTTTTTACCGGTGCACGTGTGTACATGATCATATTGCATTTATTAAAATTTCATGCATCAGTGAGCATGTGGCACTGGAAAAGCTTTTTTTTAATTTAGAGACCGAAATTAAATTGCTTACTTTGCTTAACCATAACAATTCGTTTGAAAGTATTAATTTGATTTCATTTTTCGCAAAAATCCCGACTTTTCATGCTTCAGTGAACACAAGATATGAGAAAAACATGAAAAAAGGAAGAAAGTTTACGGCCCTGGCACAGCCTAATGGTAGGTCCGATTCTCAATTTGACCTAAGTTCCTGTTAGTTAATGACTTCTTAAAGATTTGTGCCAAGTTTCAAGAATTAACTCAAAGTATAACGAAAAAAAAATGACAATGAAAATGGGCAATATTTGACGATTGTTCTTTTTTTGTTCAAACTCTATACGTAAAGTCAATGGGGAGGAAATCAATAGTGAACAAAAGTCAAATATTGCCCATTTTCATTGTCATTTTTTCGGTCGTTACACTGTGAGTTAATTCTTTTAACTTGTCAAAAATCTCTAAGAAGTCATTAACTAACAGGGACTTAGGTCAAATTAAGAATCGGACGTGCCATTAGGCCGTGCCAGGGCCGCTAACTTTCTTCATTTTTTCATGTTTTTCTCATATCCTGTGTTCACTGAAGCATGAAAAATCGCGATTTTTGCGAAAATGAACGCAAATGAATACTTTCAAACAAATTGTTATGGTTAAGCAAAGTAAGCAATTTAATTTTGGTCTTTAAATTAAAAAACAGCTTTTCCAGTGCCACATGCTCACTGAAGCATGAAAAATTTAATAAATGCAATATGATCATGTATGCACGTGCACCGGTCATAAAAATAATACAAAAACAGATATTCATATGATCTTTAGTGTACAAAATGGAAAGAATACTTCTTTAGTTTTTTTCACATGGTATTTTATGGTGTTCATTCAACCGTGAATTGATTTAATTTTTTTGCAACAGTTAAAAACACTCTTCCTCGACATTAAATCCCATTATATTTGATCAATTTTACCATGGCAAAGAAGTAAAAATCGCAGATTTGGCATTTTTGCTGCATGCTCACTCAACGCGAAATTTTACGCAAATTTCTTTCCGTATGTTTGAAAGCACGTTTTGCGTACATTCTGATGCGTGAACTGTTAAAAATCTAAAAATTGGTCTGATATCATCGATTCAAAGTTGTGTGATTTTAGGCTTGCGAACTTCAAAAAATGACATTTTTGCATTCAACCATTGCCTCACTGAAGCATGACAACATGATTTTCCCTAAAATTCGCTCCCATGGTAGCTAATTAAATTCCCTACATGGACATATAATTAGATTTTTGTAATTCCTCCTATTAAAAAAATATTGATATTTGAAATAGGGGGAACTTTCTTTTTGTGTTGTGTTTATATCAGTCCTATATCTTTTATACGAGACTCTCAAATTTGGGTACAATTTTTGTGGGACAAAAGAAGTTGAAAATATCAAGCAAACGTCCAAATAAAAGACTCCATGGGAATGGAGGGATTACCCCCCAAAAATAACGCATGTATATATTTTGTGATCCCCCCATAAAAAAGAGGAAAACTAAATTCAAGTTATCTATGAAGACAGAAAATAGGATTTTGTTTTCCTAGTTCTGATCGGCAAAAAATATATATTCTAAATAGCGTAGATTTTGCAAAAAAGGAAAATATAGAAGAAACTAGGAACAAAATATCTTTTAAATTCTTAACAAAGGTAAATTAACTTTTATTTGCCATTAAAGGGAAAGTTCATCCTGGGTTTAAATTGGTTTTAAAAAATGCAGAAAAATAAAAGAAAAATATGAGTGAAGGTTTGGAGAAAATCGACCAAAAAATATATGAATATTTAAAATTTTGATTTTGTGACGTCACATGCGAGCAGTTCTCCTATGTGTTATTTAGTGTAAATTCCATAAAGTGTCATTTTTTTCAGAAGAATATTAATTATTTCACCTGCTCGGTCAATACATCATCTAACATATGTTAATATAAATGCCTCTATCAAATTGACCCATTCCTTTATCAAGAACCATGAGAAAAGACAAATTTATGGAATTTACATACACAACACATGGGAGAGCTGCTCGCACATGACGTCACAAAAACCAAAACTTTAAATATTCATAACTTCGCTATTTTTTGGTCGATTTTCTTCAAACTTTCACTCATATTTTTTCTTTTATTTTTCTGCATTTTTTAAAACCAATACAATACCAGGGTGAACTTGTATTTTCATTGTGCAATAATGTTCAAACAGGGCATAAACACAAAGAAATTAAAGGAAAAAAAAGTAAAAAAGGAGAAAATATATTTTTGGATCCTATTTCCTAAACGAAGCCCCAAAATAAAACACAAAAAAGTGACGAAATAAACCAAAACATAACAAAACAAAAATGTTTAAATTATAAAGAAAAAGGAGGCATAACAAAAAGTTTGGTTGGAATTGATTCCGAAAATACGGTAGAGATGTAAAATGCATCAGAATTCATGTATATAGTGTAACCATCATGACAAATCTATAAAACTGTGTAAAATTGTTGTTATAGCTTTGAATTACAAATATCTTTTAAAAAGTTTTTCTTAAATACTAGAAACAATAGTTTACCTAAAAGAATATACAAGGTTTGGGGCAATATTGGTGAACCGTTGCACCACCAAATCACATCGAAGTTTAAAAACATTTATTTCATACCTGCAGGAGCAGAATTTGTTTGTGAATTTCAGAGATCTTGTATTCTTGAGTCTGAAGCAGTCCATCTGCGTCACTCACATCTTTCTTTGAAACGGCATTGGCTTGGATGATATCAGCAAGACACAGATATGAAAACACAATTCGGGTTATCACAAAGAAAGATTTCATCTTCAAAGATGCCTTTTCCCTCGAGTTGAAAGAATCTGATGCAAGTTTGCCGCGAAAGTGAACTTCTTTACCAAAAAAAAGTGAATGTCTACAAAAATCAATGTTGGAGGAATAAGGCGACGTTGGTATATATACCAACTTATTTTGTCTGGACCTACGCAAGCAGTGGAGGATCCAGGCGTGTGCTCGCATGTATTTTTTTCAAAACCACTTATCGACTGTACATTGAGTTAAAATCGGAAAATTTTCGGCTGCCCATCCCCCTTTTAAATTTTTTTTTAGGCTGCGCTCCCACTATTTTAAAATCCTGGATCGGCCGCTGCGGATGTGGTGATGAGGGATTGGGTGCCAAGTAGAAATCCTATCTATATGGATACCTCATCTCGGCAAATTTGGAATTCGGAAAACCTTTCGGATATACAGTCGTTCAGTAATCAGGGAAATTGTTTGTCGTATAGGTGAAATATGATTTCAGACTATGTCCCCATCCTACCGGGGTAAATTGAAAGAAAAAAGTTATGAAGTAGACTTATCGCTCCATCATAGAGATGAAAGAGTAGAGTTGCATGTTGCGCGACGTGTCAGACAATCTTTAATTAGTATTTTCATCTCATAACACAAACCGTCTGCTGTTAATGGTAGTAACTCACTTCGCGGAGACGGGTTTGAGACGGATTTGAGACAACTCTGAGATGGTTTTGAGACAGTTTTTTAGACGGTATTGAAACTTGTGACTGAGATGTCTCCTGAGTCCCCGCGACGTTTCATGAGTCTCGTAAATCTCTAAACAGTCTCAAAACCGTTTCAAATTAGTCCAAAGTCCGTCTCCGCGAAGGAAAAAGTATCGGTCTTGTCTCCGATTTCTCCCCCGTCACGGTGGAGACGATTTTTTTTTCATGGAGACATCTTCTTTACTTTTCTCTGTCGCCGAGACGGTTTAAGACTACTTTGAGACGTTTTTGAGATGACTCAGGAGACGCCTCGGGGACGTCTGCACGTCAAGTTTCAAAACCGTCTCAAAAACGTCTCAAAACCGTCTCAAAGTAGTCTCAAATCCGTCTCAAACCCGTCTCCGCGAAGTGAGATAGCACCATAAGTTAAAACGAATTAGTCTTCTCTGTATCCACATAGGAATCAATTGATCCAAATCGAAACAAATTAAATTCCAATGTTGAAAGCAATTTAATCCCCACGAGACAGAGAAATAACTTATAAGGAGGAGGTTTGAGGTGGTGTCTCACTTCGCGAGACGACTCCGCGACAGAATATAAAATTTCGTCTCCGCGACGGATAAAAAGTATTAGAGACGTCTCCGCGATAAATTTATGAAAAAAAAGTCTGAAGTATTCCCAAATCTGTCTCCGAGACGTCTCCGAGACGTCTCAGCGATATTGGAGACGTCTCTAATAGTTTTATCCGTCTCCGCGACGGATAAAAAGTATTAGAGACGTCTTCGCGACAGTTTTCAAAAACTGTAACAAGGCACTTTCAAAAAACCGTCTCAAAGTAGTTTCCGCGACTCATGAAACGGCTCGGAGACGTCTTAGGCGACAATTTTTTAAAACTTGTCGCGGAGACGTCTCCGAGACGTTCTCGCGAAGTTTCATGAGACGCGGAAACTACTTTGAGACGGTTCTTTATTACAGTTTTTGAAAACTGTCGCGGAGACGTCTCTAATACTTTTTGTCCGTCACGGAAACGTTGTCTCCGCGAAGTGAATTACCATCCTTATAGGAGTCTGAGATCGTGAATTAGAATCTGGGAAAACGCATCAACGAAATCAAGGCCGGAGCAAAATGATTTTGACTTTAAATAGTCTATGAATTATTTAATTTCCAACAAAATGCTAATTATTCTTACAATTTATTTATCGCACGTTTTTACATCAGGGGTCATTTTAACAGGATAATTATCAGATAGTACAGAGGGCGGAGGTCAGTTCATAACCATCGACGTAAGGCCACAATTCAAGCCCCCACCAAACCAAACATCTCCCTTCTGTCATGTATAACAGAGCGCCATTTTGATTTCCTGATGTTCCGGGTTGTGGAACCATCTCTCGATCCACACAAATAAATTCAGATCGCTTGTGTGTGTAGCGCTCTGACATAAGGTAACCAGCGTACTCCAAACGCCACTCTGCAGAAGGGCACACGTTGCGTGCAGGAATCATGAGTTTGGTTGTTCGGCCAGAGGGCGCCCTGCAGACTGCACAGTTTGGAGTATGGTCATGCATGGGTCGGACTCGTGGAGGAGCGGCATAAGAGGAACTGGTTGGTATTCAGAAGAATAAAGTAGGGCTCGGTCAGCGTGTAAGCTAGTTTCAACTTCATCATAGATGGGTTCATCCGGCATGCAGAGATGATTTGAAGCCGCTACCAGTATGGACGTGTGATGCGCCCCAACAGTGCCTAATATCAAGAGAGAACGGTGGTGTTTAATCAAGCATGGTTTGGAAGGGATTATTCCTACCGTTTTATATATGTATACAAAGTAAATGCATCAAGCCGCCCGTGATCGAGGCGCGAAACCATTGGTAGACCAGAGGTGAGGAATTCATATACTAGTATTTTATATAAACAGGGTCAGGATCATAGGAAAATAAAAATCTTTATGATGCAATGGTGGTATCTCACTTTCATTAGACAGGTTCGAGACAGTTTCGAGACTAGTCTTGGAGACGTCTCAGATACATCCCTTGAATCACCGCGACGTCTCATGAGTGGCAGGACGAACATTTCCATATCTATGAGATATCTAGAAGACGTCTCCAAGAGTCTCGGAGATATCTCCGCGTCTTCGAGTGCCAGAGATGTCTCCGCGATGCGAGATATACCACCTTTAGGTGCAACGTTGCACAATTTAAGAGAAAATTGACACCTACAGATTAAAGTGCTCTCACTAATTGTGATATTGTCTAGATGCCTAATTGCGCCTATTTTTCTGAACCTACCTGCATAGATGAGTTGAGCGCCCTCAGGGCATTCATCGTGACCCCATCTGATGTAGACGGTACCAGGTAGAACGTGTTACCTACTGGACGTACTACCGCATCACCACGAGATCTACAGGGCTTGGCGCGTCATTTGGTACAGCAGGTGTTTCCTGGGCTGAAAAGGGTAAAGACAAGTGTGATTGTTTTATATGCCGTTTGAAGAGACATTTCGTCTTAAGAAAAAAACATTATGATAGATCAGAAAGGGGAAAAGGTAGAAGAAAAGTTAACGAAAAGAAAGGTATCAAATTGAGAACGTGGGATGTAGGGGTTCTAGGACAATTACCCCCGGACAATCACCCCCGGACAATTACCCCCGGACAATAACCCCCGAGGACAATGACCCCGCGACAATTACCCCCGGACAATTACCCCGGAAATTACCCCGGACAATTACCCCAGGACAATCCCCCGGACAATTAGCCCTGGACAATTACCCCCGGACTATTACCCCAGACAATTACCCCTGGACAGTTACCCCGGATAATTACTCCCAGGAAAATTACCCCCCCCCTCTCCCGGCATCGATGTTGGAATCAAGCGGCCCCATTGTGAGTCTCGCCCAGTGTTGCAGGTTTCGAATTATTTTTCTACTTTCTCTTTCCCTTTCTATTTTATATTTCTCTTTCTAATTCTCTCTTCTCTCTCTCTCTCTCTCTCTCTCTCTCTCTCTCACTTTCTTCTTTTTTTTCTTGCTTTCCCTCTTTTTTTCCTTCCCTTTTTCCCTTTTCTTTCCCAATATTCCGGATTAAGATGTGACTTCATAACTTAATAAGCTTAATAACTTTAAAACAAAAGAAAATACACACAATAGCACTTTGTGATTTTACCATTTAGGGTGTGATAGCAATTAAACGTCAAAGAAGGAAATTAAGTACCAAAATTCCTATAAACGATATGACATAACGAAATACAGGGTTTTTCCATACTCTACAAATTAGCAAATAAAGTGAAAATATAAACTAAAGCCCAATGTCAACTTATGTAAAAATAAGGTTAATTGTGAAATCAAATATCATACATTACTTATTTTTTACTATATTTGTTAATTTATAAAGTCGTTATTATGGCCCATAGAACCATTGGTTTCAGACCACATTTTGCAGAATCCACCGTCGAGAATTCGAGCCAATAACTTTTTGACATGTGGTTACTGTTTAAAACTATCGAGAATTGATAATTGTTAAACAAAACAACGTAATATTCTTAATTTTTTTTTTTATTGATTTATTGATCAGCCACATCTGATACGGGATGTAGGATGATGAATCATAATAAAGGGAAGTGGAGGATAAATAGAGAGAGAGAGAGAGAGAGAGAGGAGAGAGAGAGAGAGAGAGAGTGTGTGTGTGTGTGTGTGTGTGTGTGCGTGAGGGTGTGTGTGTATGAGTGAACGAAAGAGAAAAGAGAAGAAAAGTAGAGAAAAAGAGAGAACGAGAGGGAGAGAGAGAAGAGCGAGAGAAAGAGGAGATTGTAGCATCAAAGAGAAAGAGAGCACGAGGAACAAAGAAATAACACATCAAGTTGAGAGAGAGATAACTGGTTAATTATAGGATGTGGAATATAAAAATTGAGGTTCGGCCACAATTTTGTTTGATATTTGCTATAATGTATCTTTGATTACTTTGGTTCGCGAAAATTAGGAGAGGTGAACATCTGCATCCGCCAATGCATTTCATGTCACAAATAATGGTAATCCATATGAATTTCCTCTTTTTTTCATATTCATTTAAAAAAAATTTGCTGCACTTTTTAAATGTGATCCTTTCTTCGTGACATTGGTTGAAAAACAGGGAAAATTGATTGCAGCAATTGAGCTGTAATTTCCTGATAAACAGAATCATCTTATTTCACGTGTCAATCTCCGCATATTCCCCCCCGGAAATTGTTCTTGAAAAAGTTATAATTACCTTAATTTTAGGCCAGTAATGATTGATAAAAGATTATAGATACTAATGATAACAATTTCAACTTCATGACTCTAGCGCTTTAACAATAAAACCTATTTCAATTGAACTTATTATTGGGAAAAATGAATTTATATTTACCTTTGTGGGCTTGTAGATGAATCCTTACGATCACGACCGTCCCTTCCCGCGATCCCCTGGGCTCCTGGGGTCTCTGGGCCCAGGTACACCAGCAGGACAATAGAAACATTGACCTATATGTAAAATAAGAAAAATAATAGTCAGATAAAATAAGTTGCTCGTCGGACAAAACAATGTCCAAGCCCTAGTCACCTTTCGAGCTGATAGCATGACTGTCATCAGGGGAGGGGGGGGGGGGGGATGCGAGGGTGCGAGAGACCTAAAGATTAAAAATAAACAAAATAAATAAAAAAGAGGGTTAAAACGATGAAAGGCTGACTTGCTCGACAGACTAAACCACCCCTATGACCGAAATTAAATGACCTTCTTGATGGCCGAAGGGTGAATATTTTAAGGCCTACGTTAACGAGAATTAGACCAAGTATACATTAGACCAAGTGTAAATTAGACCACATTATTAGTAGATCAAATGGGTTTAGCCCATGCGGTATTAGACAAACGCAGAATTGTTACACCAAGTGGATATACAGGCCCGTAACTAGGATTTTTACGGGGGGTTCGAAACCTGAAGAAGTGGACCTTTTTTTCAAGAATGTATTATTCGGGCGTGAAGCGCGAGCCAAAATTTTGCTTTATAAAGATCTAAGGCTGTATGTTATGCAAATTTTCCTCTTATTTGTTTTTTTGAAAAGGTGACGATAACCTCCTTTTAAGCAAAAATGAATTGAAAAAATTATATCGCATTACTTCAATTTTTGACGTTAGGAACAATTTAATGGGCTTTCCGAAAGAGACTTTGCGAGCGCGAAGCGCGAGCCGAAAATTTTGGCCTTAAATGACCTAAATGTAGTGTATTTTAAGACATCTTTTGCCTCTTAGTTACGTATTTTGTTTTAATTCCTTTAGAAGCTGATGACCACCTCCCTTAAAAAAATGCAAACATGGACAGAGAGCGGAAAAACAATAAACTAATAATTCTTTGTATGTATGGGCATCAAGAATCATTGAATGGTCGTAATCAAGGGTAAACTTTGGGAGCGCGAATCGCGAACAGGAAATTTTCTTATAATAACATGAGAATAAATTTTTCTCACATGTTGTCCATTATTTTGATTGTTTTAATTTTTACAAGCGATCACCTTCTTAAAAAAAAAACTGCTAACGCGGAAAGCGAAACAGACAAAAAAGGCCCACAATCACTTCGTATATCTGGGCATCAAGAATCATTGATTGTTCGTAATCTAGGGGTTAAAGTTGCGAGCGCGAAGCGCGAGCCGGAAATTTTCCGTATATTAAAATGAAAGTATGGGGTTTTTCCACACATCTTGCCCTATATTTCTTTGTTTTAATTTCTCACGAGCTGATGATCAGCTCCCTTTAAAAGAAATAAGAGCGCGTATATAACAAAAAATGAAAATTATATTTTCTCTTTAAAATGAAGAGAGCGCCTTTAGAGTATTTAAAGGGGAATTATCCCCTCAGAGAAATTTAGCTTCAGTGAATGGAGACAAACCCCAAACATATTGGGAAAGTTTCAAGAAAAATCAGGCAATGAATAAGAGAGATATGAATTTTAGATTTTGAGATCACTTATGATATGGAGATCCTCCAATTGGCAACGCGACCATGATGTGTGATGTAATGCATCTATAAGAGATCTTTCCCATATCTAAGGTACACATTGTAATAAAATCCTATTTTTTCTTGATTCTAAAGGGAGAATAAAGAATCTTTTTTGGGGATGACTTGTAAATATATGAAAGTCATAATATATCATGAAAAGAAAAGCTGTTCTATCATTAGAATGAAAATAATGAGACATTATGAATAGTTTTTGTGCACACCATATGGGGAGTTCTCCCTTCGTGACATCACAAATGGTGACTGCGTTGCCAATGGGAGATTTCCTATGTCATTAGAGATCTCAATATTCAAATACTCATAACTTTCTTATCATTTATCCGATTTTCACCAAAATCTTCACTAATGTGCTTATTTGATTTTTCTGCATTCACAGTTAGCCAACTATCTACAAAGGGACAATTCTCCTTTAAACATGGGCAGCAAATCTCTATATAGTGAAAACGGTTCTATACACAGACCTATTATACCTTGTTGTTGTTGTTGTTTTTTCACTATTTCGAATTCTAGGTCGTAAACGATTCGTACACAAGCACGGATCCGGGGGCCGAGCGGCGCCGGCCTCCCAAACAAAAAACAAAAAGAAGGAAAAACAGGGGGGGTAAAAGGAGAAAAAAAGAATGGACGATGGTCCCGATTGACCAACCGATCCTTAACTATCATCGGTACTAAAAAAAATTAACACCACAGTTTTTTTTAATTTTCGTTTCGTTTCGTATCTGCAGCATTTCTGAAAAAGTGGGTTTTTTCCTTTTTGGGGTCAAGCGGACCCCTGCTTGCCAGGGGGGGGGGGTGCCCCCTTAGTAACTGTGTTGTTATTCAATGCAGAGCATTTTGCAATCAAGGGGGTTCGTCCTTTCCCTTCCCTTTTCCTTTTCTTTCTCTCTCTTTCTCTCACTCTCTCTCTTTTTTTTTTTTTGTGGTCAAGCGGACCCTACCGCCAGCGGGGGGGGGGGGGGTTCGTTCGAAACCCCCGAACCCCCCCCCTCCTGGTTACGGGCCTGATATAACCGCGTGAAATTCCTTCTTACCAGAAAACATGGGATATGAGTACGGTCCGAGCGTGGTTTCGATTCACTGACGAGGAAACGATGTGGATGGTCGATGACGAGTCGAGGTCCCTTCGATGTCGTGTCTTCTTAGTGTCTCCGAGTGCGTGCTCGGTTTCGAGAGAATGGATCAATGAATCCTCGACATCATTGAGGGATTCTTCGCGACAAGCTCGAGCGTTGAGAGGAACGGGTTACCTCCGCAAGAGAATTCTAGATCAGTGATGATAGAAATTATTAAGGTTTTGCTAACAACTAAAAAATCTTTCTAACACTTTCTGTTCTCTCTGCGCACTCACCTATTTATTTTGGGGTTATTTAATATTTAGTGGAATAAATGGCAAGTGGAAACTTGCATGATATAAGGCGATTTGACAATGATCTAAAAGCCCAAGTTAGGTCTATTGAGTCATCCATGACAGCACAAGACTATAAGTTCGGTATCGTTTGACAAAAATATGACTAACCTTAACCTAAAATAACTATTTATAAATTATATCAGTCCTATATTTTTTATACGAGCCCTCAATTTGGGTACAATTTTTGTGGGACACACAGAAGTTGAAAATATCAAGCACACGTCCAAATAAAGAACCATGGAAATGGAGGATTACCCCCCCCTAAA
>CALNVZ010000290.1:133851-146838 GCA_940671915.1 Paracentrotus lividus | reverse complement strand
CCCGACTTCTTACTTATCAGCAGACTTCCTCTTAACATTTCCATTATCTTTGCCATTCTTTTCGAATCATGCTTTAAAAATTCATCTAAAAAGCTATTTATTTATTTGATTTTGTTTTAATAATTTTAACATGTTATCTTTTAGCATTTTTTATTCATTCATACTTTAAAAAAATTGTCCACCCAAGGGGATTTGCATTTGGATACAAATAGCGTCCGTCCGTCCGTCGTTCATCCGTCCATCGTCCAGCGTCCGTCCGTCACACGGTGGGCGAGACACAATCTGGCTATTGCATTATTGTTTTGTTATATTTTTTGGTTGTTTAAACCCAATGTTACGCAACATGAATTCACTTGTTTTCACTAATGTTTATTACAATAAAAAAGAAGAGGTTGATTGTGGCTTATTTTTAAATTAAGAAATGATGGATATATTGACTTTTTGAGTGATTATTTAATTTATTCATTGTTTGTTTGAATAATTGATTGATTGATCGATTACTTTTTGACTGATTGTTCGAATGATTGATTAAATCATTGAAAGAATCATAGGAAATGAACTCAAAAGACTAACATAATAATTGATCTGTGCAAAGCAACAATAAATCCAAATGGGAGTAGGCCTACCTGAATCAGAATAATGACACAATTTCAATACCCTTTAAATTGTGCACCAGCCCTTTTTTTGTGTTTTTTTAGCCCCCGACATAAACGTTCCGTGTTCGCTCAAGCATGAGCAAAACTTTTTTTTTAAATTACATTTGAAAGATAAGACTTCAGAGCATCTATTAACATCAAAATATAGACATCATGATATGAAACAAAATTTTCATAGACTTTTCAAAACTGTCCCGTTTTTATTGATACGCACTGTATAATGTTTACATCTTAACAATGTGAATAGACCAGTCTTGCCCGTCATGCCCGTGAAATATGCAATATCCATGTTCTCTAACAACATTCATGTGATTTCATTTCTTTTTTACTTCACACAAAGGAAACAAATAAAACAAAATCTATATTCACCGTCGATGCAAGGAACATCATATATACAGTGAGTAAAAAATGTCCCATCAATTTGAAGTTGTCTTGTGTGAAGTATTAACTGGGGCTGCCTCTATATTTACACTGAATATAGAGGAGTTTCGACAATTATAATGAAGACAATGTAGACAAAGCTGATACGTGTAATTCAGACATATATTATGCTGGTAATGCAGATACTGAAATGCAGACATGCACAAATGCAGAAATGCAGAAATGCAGATAACATTCTGAAACAACGAACAGATAAGTAACAATAATAAATACAGAGTCACAACGAACAGATAAATGACAATAATAAATACACAGTCATAACGATCATTCTCGCATTAGATTAGATTTAAGCATTTACATCAATTGAACATCATCAATGAAATCATCAATTACAAGCAATAATGAATATATTAAAACTTACCAAATTTGGCTTTATAATCAGGAATTAACTTCTTTCCATGTTTACTGCATGTATTCAAAACTCATTATGAAGATTAATAACTCAAGCGCAACATCCAATTATTCTTAATAAGCGCAAATTTACCATAGCAATTAAAACGCGGCAGTTAGATTAAAGGCGTAACAATAATTACGTAACAATTAATAAGCGCGCACTTTTGATTACGTAACAAAAACTTTACTGCGTCACTGCAGTAACACCGGCTCCTTTAACTGCTCTGCAGTTACCATTACCTTTAAGTTACATGACCTCTTATGATAATCACAATAATAATAAACTGAATAATTTTCAACAAAGCATAAAATCATACATCAAGAAGTTTGATATATAATGAATTGTAAGTATAGGTTCTACACAAATTAATTCATCAACTAAAAAGTACAGTTGTAACTTTAAGAAATTAAAGTGCCACTTCTCTTAAACATGCTACAGAAATTAATATCTAGCAGTCATATCAATTTCCAATGTTCATACATAAAATGTGTAAACTATATACACATGTAGCTCTGTGAAAATACTGTCAAAGTTGAGAGACAATAAAATAATAGCATATGATATCGAAGTTCAGTTTGAAACTATACGATCATAACTAAAGGATAATAAGAGAAAAATGATACCATTCTTTTTTTAAAGGAGAATGAAATACTAGGATTCAGTTGAATTGTATGACACCAAAAAAATCAAAGAAACAGATTAAAGAAAGTTTGAGAACAATTGAATAAATAATAAGAAAGTTATGTGCATTTGAATGTTGTGATCACTAACACTATGGAGATCCTCACACTGGCAACAGGCCCAAGATGTGTGATGTCACACATGAACAACTCTCCCATATGACATACAAAAAAATACCAAAAATTCTTCTTTTTCCTCATTCCAATGGTAGTACAGACTCTTCACACATGATTATATTTTGTGAACTTGTATTACATGTCCTCCCATGTAAAGAATCTCAGATCTTTTAACGGAATTAATACAAAAAGACAATTTGAGTGCAATATGTACAAAAGTTATGGGGAAGTTGTTCATGTATGACATCACACATCTTGGGCCCGTTGCCAATTTGAGGATCCCCATAGCAGTAGTGATCACAACATTCAAGTGCTCATAACTTTCTTATTATTCATTCATTTTTTCTCAAATTTTCATTGATCAGCTTCTTTGATTTTCCTGTTTTTGTACAATTTAATGAATTCCTAGGGTTTCCTTCCCCTTTAAAGAACATCTCTTTTGATCCTCTTTGGTTTTATAATAACATAAGGTATATTTTTGTCACACATATATCATGCCAAAATGTAGGCCTATACCAAAATATTAGCAATGTTTTGCCCATTTGGTTCAACAAAACAAAATACAAGATCACAATATTCAATATCTCAAAAATAATTTTCCAAGTTAGTAATAACACGGCATATCAACAATGTCCACTGTCTATTGATATGAAATAAAAAACAATAATATATCAGTTTCAATTGTTCTTGTCTTTATCTCCTTGCGGGAATTAGATTCCTTTAAATGTCTTTTCAATAGATAGTTCACGTGACAAGAAGTCTCTTTCAAGTTCTTTATAAGTCATCAATGTCTATGTCACATTTTTTTAATGTCTAATCATCTGATGCTAGGATCAAAACGAGCTTATGAATGGGTCTTTCCAAGAAACTTGGCTCGCGCTTTCGGGTACCATCTTTTTCGAGATCACGATTTGCCATGATGAGTTTAACTTTTCTAACACGACCGTCGTCGCATTTGTAAACTTCCGTCACTCTCCCAAGTGGCCACTGACATCGCTTTTCGTCGCAGTCTTTTACAATGACGATGTCGCCCATCGCAAGGTCGCGCTTGGGATGGACCCACTTCTGTCTCGTCTGTATATATTGGAGATACTCACGCTTCCACCTAAACCAGAATTCGTTCGCGAGATACTGCACCCGACGCCACCATTTCCGAGCATAGACGTCTTCTCGCTGAAACTTGCCAGGGGGAGGCATCACAACTTTTGCCTTCATGGTAAGAAGATGATTCGGCGTTAACGTCAGGGGCATCTCCCGCACCATAGATTGGCTGTAGACAGTGGCTTGAATCTAACAATTGACTATCCCAACTTAGTCAAGGAGAGATATAGACGGAATACTACACAACATAGTCTGAGCACACCACCGCGAATATAGAAGAACGAGATATAAAAGGATAATGACGCTACTGTACAATCTGCGCTCCACACAATATAGTGAGATGTTAGAGTGATATCAATAAAAAAAAAAAAAAAAAAAAAATAAAGGATAAAGATAAAATAATATATATAAATAGATCAAATCCAAAAAAAAAAATATGAGATAGAAAATAGATACTTCGGATAGATTCTGGTCAACTATCGGTATTATTTTGCGCCGAAAAGCAGTACCTCTATCAGATCTGATCTGTCTAACTGGTCCACGGCGAGCGAGGAACCGCCGTAGGGAGTTGATGAAGCTACTGCTTGTGAGACTATTTGCTGCTTCTAGATGTATGGCTCTTGATCCCATACAGGTGAAGAGTACTCCATATCTTTTCACAATGCTTCGTCTTTCTTTGATGTTGAAAGGTCCGAAGTAATCCACGGCACAGTAAGTGAATGGGGGTGCCGGTTCAAGGCGGTCTCTGGGCAAGTCTGCCATTTTCTGTTGCTGTAATGGTCCTCTCATTCTTCTGCATAAGACACTTTGATATGACACTTGAAACTGAAGAAGAGCCACCAATTACCCAGTATCCACTCTGTCTCAGCTGGTTATGTGTGATTCCTCGTCCCATATGGTTTACCTCATCATGCTTGTGTCTGATAAGCAATGTCGTAATATGAGAACTTCTTGGCATAATTACGGGGTGTTTGATATCCTCGGGAATGCAGCTTTGTCGATACGCCCACAACTCTCATGATACCCTCGTTGTCGATGTATGGATCTAGACGATACAGCGAACTGATCGCCTTTATTTGGCTGTTTCTCCTTCTTACTGACTGTCTGTCCTTTCGCTCACCTGAGCCTAAGTTTCTGAGCACGGTCATTTCGTCATGAAATGTTCTAGCTGCAGATTGCGAATGATTTCCGTTTCTGCTTTCTCGAGTTGTGCAACGGTCAAGCTAATTCGCTGTAGTGGTCTGTTCAATTTAGGACCTGTCTTCTTCGTCACTTTTTTCTCCAGTAGTTTGCGTTTGAACATCATGCATAGCGCCACTACCTCTTGACACGTTGCCAGTTTGACATGTGGTGGAGACGACCAGTCTCGAAATGATTATTTCCAGCGGTCCTTGTACAAAGTAGATACACGTCTGACTTCTGGGTCATCTTTCTCGATGTAGCCAGCTTGGGTTGGCTTGACTTGGCTTTGCTGTTCTGGAGTAATCTTAAACTCTCCTTTCTCATGCAGGAACTTCGGTCCAACCAGCCAACGGCTACTCTCCAGAAGCTCCTTTGCTGTCATACTCGAGACGCCTCATCAGCAGGGTTGACCTCTGTGTTCACATAGAACTCTTTGGGGGTTGGTCTCGTCATGAATTTGTTGCACTCTACATCTTATTTCAATAAAACGGCGTTTTGAAAGTCCTGTCAAATTTGTTTCGAAAATGATGTCTAGTATCTTTATGTTATGATGCTATCTGTCAAGGAATTCTTGTTGCCATGCATTCTTCTAAGAAATGATTTACGTCATCGCTGATACACACAGAAATTTGTTGGTCGGGTTCAAAAAACGGCTTCGCGCACAATTGGAAAATTGACGAATTACATCATCAGAACTTCTTGCTTACTAGCATCTTCCTCTAAATTATTTTTTCTTTCTTATGCCATTTTTTTTTCGATTATGATTGAAAATCACTTTCAAATTATTTATTTACTTTAATAGTTTTTGTTTTTCATTTAATATGTATCTTTTTACAATAATATTCGTTTACTTTTTTTTTTGTCACCACATAAACAAGGGGATTTGGTTTGTTGTTTAATTAATTGTTTAATTTGATTGATTGATTGATTGCTTTGTTTATTTGTGTTCGTTCATGCTTCAGCGAACAACGGGAACAGTTCTTGTCAGAAGTTTAAAAAAAAATATCAAAAAACTTTGGTTAAATTTACAGGGTATTATTTTATCTGTGCAATCAATTATTCTGATCAGGTTACTGCAATTCGGATTGATGTGTTACTTTTCACGTGGTATTATTTATGCTAGTTCTTTTGATCGATTTTCCCCCCCCCCCCCCCCGCTATGATTCTTCCACCGATTTAATCAACTCAATTGAATCAATCCGTCAAAAAGAGTAATCGATCAATCATTCAAGAAACAAATTCATTAATCAAACGAACTCATTCAAAATGGTCAATCTATCAATCCTTCATATCATCAATCGGATCAATTATAAATCATCATCAAATCAAACAATCAACGAACAAACAAGCATCATTCAATCAACATAATCAAACACCAACTAACGACGCACCCGCGTCGCGAAGGACGAACTGAACGAACAGTAGATCTTATTGTGGTGAAAGTTTTGAAAATATCTTAACATGACCACAAATTTGTGTGCAAAAATACTTATTTAATTCATACTCACTATTGATCAAATTTTGAAGTTTATTCCTCGAATTGGTGACATGCGAATGTTTTCACATGAAGTAATAACTAATAATGGTAGAAATACAGGAAATGAGTCTCAACGTATATTCTCGTGCGTGCGTTTGTCTTCGCATAATAACTCTTCGCAAGTAAAATGACGTATATGAAATGGCAGCGATGGCACTAAACTATGAGAAGAGACAGGCCAACGGAAAATCAATTTGGTAAGTCAAGAAGCTCTTATATACTTCATTTTTTGTCGTTGTTACCGTGAAACATAATAAAAACTTAACACAACATTTTTAAATTAGATTGATTAAGTTGACCAGCTAATCATCCTCTGATCGCTCATTCATGTGATTGTTTCGCTGTAATGGAGGTGGTGGAGTACATGCCCCGTGGCCTTCGCAAGGGGCTGTTGTATAGTTTACCAGCCACCAACCAAATCCTTGTCTTTGGGTGCAATTTTCTTCTTTTTTTTTCGTCTCTTTTTTTTTTTTTTTTAGTTTAAATGAATATAATGCAAAATAAAATGTTTAACATGTGACGAAAAAAAACAAAACAAAAAACAACAAAAAACAAACAAAAAACATTCAGTTAATAAATGCTTTGTTAATGAATTTTGATAGCATAATTCGTAATAAAGGCAAAGCTAAATGAAGGGTTTAAGAGTAAGTCTGCTGATTAGCAAAATCTGATGATCGTATTTCTCATTTTCCTCCCTTTTTGTGCGCAACCTTTTTTTGAGCCCCGACAAAAACGTTTTTGGTGCGCATCAAGCAGAAACGAATTAATATTTGTTAAATGGATTTGAAAGATTAAGATTCAAGATCTATTAAACATAAAATATAGACCAATATCTTAAAACACGAAATTTTGACAGAACTTTTCAATGTCGTTTTTTATTGATACCCCTGTATTTGCAACAAAGGTATGAAATCTTCTCGATTCGTTTCGAATGTAACCTAGTACAATTTGACTATCTGTCCAGAAGAATTCTTGAGGTTTGGCACTGTCAATTCCTTCCTTAGAAATGAACTCATCTTTGCTGATACAGTGGCAGCCGTCAGTTCAGAGTCTGGGAATAGTAATCTGTCTGAGCGGTGTTACCCTTGATTTGGCTGTCACAAGAGAGCAACACACTTCGTCTTCTTCATTCACCAGGCGAAGGTAAGAACACTGTCCATAGCCATCGAAACTTGCATCTGAAAAGTGATGTAACTCTGTACATTTACTCCTTTCGAAGTTGGGAGGCTTGTAGCATCTTGGGACTTTTCAGTTTCTCGAGTTCACTTATTTCACATCTCCATTTCTCCCACTGAGGTCTGACATCATCGGGTAGGGGGCTGTCCCAGTCAAGCTTTCGTCTGCAGAGATCCTGTAGTATCTGCTTTCCTCTCAGAGTCACTGGACTTGCAAGGCCGATAGGGTCATAGATTGAGCCAACGGTAGATAGAATTCCTCGTCTTGTAAGAGGGCGATCTTTTAGCTCAATTCGGAACTGCAATGTATCACTTTCCACGCACCAGAACACGCCTAATGCTCTCTCTATTGGTAGTGGATCAACGTCTAGGTTCAAGTCAGCAAGGCCCTTAGCTCTGTCTTCGATAGGAAAACTCTGCAGCACTTCCTTATTGTTAGACATTAACTTGTGTAATCTCAGTCCAGCTTTCTGCAGATAGCTTGGCTTGCTTTCATGACATTCACAGCTTTCATCAGCGGTTGCGACTGACTTAGTCCGTCGTCGACGTAGAAGTCATCTCGAATGTACGAAGCTGCATCCGACCAAACTCAGCTTCGCCGTCATCTGCTGCTTTCTTGAAGCCATATGTTAGCACATCCTGGTGAGCTAGTAGCGCCGAATAGGTGAACCTTCATTCTGTATTCGACCACCTCTTTGTTTGGGTCACCATCTTCCCACACACAGAAGCGAAGAAGGTCACGATCTTCCTCTGATACGAAAATTGGTGACATCACCTTTGATGTCCCGACGACAGCAACCTCTTCTTGACGGAACCTGCACAATACTCCAAGTAACCATTTGTCAAGTCTGGTCCTTGTAGGAGGTTGTCATTAAGTGAGACTCCAGCACACTTTGCTGAGCAGTCGAAGACCACACGGATTTTCCCTTTCTTGGGATGATATACACCAGTATGAGGTACGTAGTTTACCTTTCCTTCTTTGTAGGTAGGGGGAGCCTTTTCAGCACATGTTTCAAGCACCTCTGTCATGAATTCTATGTAGTCGGTCATAAACTTTGGGTTTCTCCTAAACCTGGCATTCAGCTGTCTCCATCGTTCTCTGCTACTTTGCGATTGAATGGCAGCGATGCGTTGGGCGTCTTGAGAGGAAGGGGCATCTCATAATGTCCGTCTGGTCGTTTCCTTATTCCATTCTCCATAATTCTCAGGAACTTCTTGTCCTCCATAGAGAAAGGTGTCCTCCATGTTTTCATCAGCAAAGTCCTTTTTCGAGAATTGCAATGACTTTCTGCGGGCAGAGGACTTCCTTCGCCGAAGACGGGATCGCAAACTTCACGCTCTCACGACTTGCAGTTTTGTTGCAAACTACGGCATCCGAACTTTCAGATGTCAGGCACACTTTTCCGATAATTCCCCAATCTAGGAGAGATTTTTTAGCATAGGGGTCATCCTCACCTCCAGTGACTACTTGTCGAGGCCGGATAGCTCGTGGGCAATCATTTCCGATCAAGAGTGATACATCTATGGTTCGATCATAGGGCATCATTTCGTCCGCAACTTGACGTAGATGAGGCCAGTGATTCACCACCTCCTTCTTTGGAATTTGTGACCTGCTTGCTGGTATTTCTTCTCTTGAAAAGGTCACTGGCAGTTGAACTACGTGCTCCTTATTATAGTCTTGTATCTCCAGACCCCTGACTTTCTTACTTTCAATGTTGGAACATCCGTGCATTGTTGTCAGCTGCAGATTTGTTGTAGTTCCCTCTACATCAAGTTTGTCCAGCAGTTTATCTGACATGAAGCTTACATTGGACTGATCATCAAGCACTGCATACACAAGACACTCCTTACTTGGATTTTCTGTATGTCTTACCCAGACTGGAACTATCATACAGTGGTCCCTGCCGTTTTGATCTGGAATGGAGCATACTGTTGTACACCGAGCAGTTCCTTCGTCTCTGGATACTGCTGGCCTCTTAGTGTAATGAAGACAAGTGAGATGCTTACCTCCGCACTCTTTACACATTCTTCTATCTTGACAATCCTTGACTTGATGGAGATCAGTCACACCACATCCCATGCACAACATGCGCTGGAAGAAGAATGATTTCCTCTCATTCATAGGCTTGCGTTTGAAGTTATAACATACGTCTATGCTGTGATCTCCCTTGCAGAATGGACATTCTGAGTACACTCCATGCTTGGTACGGATTGGGTTTTCAGTATGCCTTTGTGATTCAGATTTTCCACTTGTACTGAATGCTCGGGCCTTTAGACTTCCATTATTCTGGTTTCTAGATAGTGGAAATGCACTCTTCTCTCGTAAAGATTCTAATTCAGGGATCATCGCCAGACTTGCTGCTTTGCTGACAAACTCTGTGAACTTCTCGAATGAAGGGAAACTTTCCGGACCGTGCATTAGTCTCCATCTTTGGATTTCATCTCTCCATTTGTTTTCCATGTAGATCGGCAGCTTTTCAACCAATTTTCACATTTTTGTGGATAGTCTAAGATTCCCAGACTTTGGATGGATTCCTTTGCTGCTGCAACCTTGTGGAGGAAGTCGGAAAAGTCCCTCATACCTTTGGCGTCTCGAACTCCTATCTTCTTCCATGCGCCAGTTTTTCCTGAAAGCTACGCTACGTGCTTGAGCTTCCATATCTGTCAGCAAGGGCTTGACGTGCCTTGTTGTAACCATCAGCAGCATTTAGTAGCTGATAATGTTCAACTATCTCTTTGGGTGATCCAGTTACGAAACTGCTGAGGAAGTTCCACTTCGTGGCGCAGTCAAGCGGTTTCGAATCTACCAATGTGTCAAATGCATTCCTCCATATCGGGTACTTGAGTGGATCCCCAGAGAATATTGGAACCTCGACTTTTGGGAGCTGGCTGAGGGCTGCTGACTGTTGAGATATTATAATTTGTTGCATATTTACATTGTTAATTGTGCATGCAAGCTTCTATCTTATTCCAAGTAGTGGTGGGTTGGTCTGAGTGCATCACTGGTGGCTCGTTGGGT
This sequence comes from Paracentrotus lividus, assembly GCA_940671915.1. NCBI lineage: Eukaryota > Metazoa > Echinodermata > Echinoidea > Camarodonta > Echinidae > Paracentrotus > Paracentrotus lividus. The sequence continues at coordinate 136,536 of CALNVZ010000290.1, read as the reverse complement.
TGGAGAACAGGTGCCTCTCCATCCTGTGATCTGAAGAATCTATCCAAGCCTTCTTCCTTTGATTCTTGGCAATTCCAAAGACTAGACTGGTCCTTTCTGCAATTTCGAATTCATCAAGGGCCCTTTCCTCGGCATTGAGGCGAGCTTCTTCCTTTCGACGAAGCAATGCTCTCCGTCTTTGTTGCATCTCTCTCTAACAGCTCCTCTTCTTCTTCGAACTTCTGGTTCGACATACATGCGGCTCTTTGCATTGTTATCTTTACTTTTCACTTTGAATTGATTTCTGACTTATTACACTTTTAACCGACACGCTCTTTACAGTTCACTTGGAACGGTTCCACTTGGAACAGGCTCGATTTTCTTAGACGAAGACATCTTCGAGAGTGTGTCGATACTTGTCATTGTGAAAGCTTTTAGAATGTTATTCAGCATGTTCAGACATTTGAATGTTATTGTGGCTGCCTCTATATTAACACTGAATATAGAGGAGTTTCGACAATTATAATGAAGACAATGTAGACAAAGCTGATACGTGTAATTCAGACATATATTATGCTGGTAATGCAGATACTGAAATGCAGACATGCCACAAATGCAGAATGCAGAAATGCAGATGTAACATTTCTGTAACAACGAGAAGCAGATAAGTACACAATAATACATACACCAGTCATAACGATTCATTCTCGCATTAGATTAGATTTAAGCATTTACATCAATTGAACATCATCAATAAACATCAATTACAAGCAATAATGAATATATTAAAACTTACCAATTTGGCTTTATAATCAGGAATTAACTTCTGTCCATGTTACTGCATGTATTCAAAACTCATTATGAGATTAATAACTCAAGCGCAACATTATTATTATAATAAGCGCAAATTTACCATAGCAATTAAAACGCGGCAGTTAGATTAAAGGCGTAACAATAATTACGTAACAATTAATAAGCGCGCACTTTTGATTACGTAACAAAAACTTTACTGCGTCACTGCAGTAACTGATTAACAATCAATGGGTTTGATAATAACACTTGATAGAGTCATCCTCCCATGGTACACTTTCCACTTTGAACTTTACACGCATGACTGAGTAGCAGACAGTCTTCAGAAGACTGCAGAATCTCAACTATGCCAAGTGGATGGATGAAGATTAGGACAAATGATGACAGAATGTTTGTACGCACATACACGCACATCCCCTCTCTCTCTCTCTCTCTCTCTCTCACACACACACACGCACCCACAAAAAGAGTAAATAATTAACAATAACCTTTCCCCTTTTTCTGATTAAGCATTGATGTTTTGTTTACCAAGACAATTACTGAATGTTTGGGACGTAGTAATTCCGTAACAACTGTTTGTGAGTGTGATTTAGGATGTGTGTGTGTGTGTGTGTGTGTGTGTGTGTATTTATGCGTGTGTGGGTGTGTCTTTATGCGTGTGGGTGGTGAGAGTGTGGGTGTGTATGTGGTTTGTGTTTGTGCAAATAAAGGTATATGTGGTGCGTGTCTTTTTGCTTGCACATAAGTAATACATTTTCAATTTGTTTATTTTTGACCCAGCCACTTGGCGCAAGTGAGTATTTTCTGTCCTCTGAAGATTGTCTGTTATTCAGTCATGCATGCAAAGATCCAAATGAAAAAGGACAGATAAATTTACCAAGACTTATCATGAAACCCCGGATTAAATGCTCATAATTTTAACAAGACAACTTCAAAATGATTGGCCATATTTTTTTACTCACTGTGCATTGTCAAAATTATTCCTACATCCATTGTAGCCTTTTCCAATAGAAGCTTCTTTTTTCAAAAGTTTCATATCTATTAGAGACATTAAAATGTGTGCATTTGTTTTAACGTACATACAGTATGACTGTCTTATACACGGAACGTTCATTTGACAGGAGGGCCAGAGCGTTATGCATGCAGAGTGCGCAGGGGCAGCAGAATACATTTGAGTTTAAGGGTCACACTAAGGAGAGCTTTGGATTAGTGGCACCAAGAGGACAATATTGAGAAAGAGAGGGAGCTGTAGAGACTTACATGCTGTAAGTGCATTGTAATGATGTGTCAAGAGGAAACCCTAAACATTTTATTTCATAAGCATCATTACATGCTTCGAAATAGTTTGTATAAAACAAAACAAGAGGGATTTCACTTTATAGACAGGAGTTATCACTTTAGCGTGCGTAGGGAGGCTAATGACTAAAATGATATTCAGTCATTAATACCTCGGCAAATCAAGCTTAGACAATTTAAAAAAAAACGTCCTGATAGTCTAATTAGAATTTATTTTGATAGAGGGTAATTTTTTTTATTTTTTATAGTAATACAGCTTATCAATTATTTCATTTTTATTCAACCAGGGTGGTCTCGATTCAAGTCCATATCTTGACAAATGCATTCCAAATTTTCAAATATTCAGAGCATATAATTTATACAAGTTTACAAATAATTAATTTGAATTAAAAATATTGCCCGGCTTTTTTTTCTCTTTTTTTTTTAATGTAAAAAAAAGAGGAGAGGAGGTAACAAATATTGAATTAATAACCAAGCTGCTGTCGGATGAAAAATTTCCAAAAACATGTCGGAAACATTAATACGTGTATGTGAGTGCTTTAGTGAATGTAAACGTGTGTTTTTTGTGTGTAAAGGTGTGCTTGCAATGTGCTTCTGTGT
>CALNVZ010000290.1:105629-132623 GCA_940671915.1 Paracentrotus lividus | reverse complement strand
ACCGAGCTCAGATCATGAGAGTCGATACCGATATCCAAACACGCGCGGATCGATAGCCTAACACCGTCGTCTGAAGAAAAATGGCGTCGATGTAATTCGCAGCGAAGTACCGGTTTTGTTGTTTAAAACTGTTCGAATATACCCGAAGAAGGCACTAAAAGGTTAGAATCGTACCAGTAAATCGAAAATCAATCCTTCTTCAAACCTCTCTTTGATACAAATTTACCTCATGATGGATATTTTTTGACGAAACAGTAAGTTTACAGTTGATATCTCGGGCAGTTTTTTGCAAGCAGCAGGAAATGGAGCGTTATCTAGTTCACTTCAAAGCCAGGCCGGGCCGCGCAGCGCGTAGCCCCCAGACCCTATAATTTTGTACATCGGTTCAGATTAGCAGTGATGGATCAGGCCTTTTGTTCCTAAAATATAGATTGAGAAGACATCCATGTTGATGATATTTATTCCTTATACGATTTACTACGGAATACCTTATTTTATATTTTCTAATCATTTTTTCCAATGAATTTAGATGAAATTTCTTGGACCCTTCTTAGGCTTGAAGAATAAGTAGCCAATTTGTGAATCCATCTCGTTAACCCAAAGAGTAACCAATTTTGTAGGTCTTCAAGTACCCTCTTTGGTCTAATATATTAATTGATTAATTATTCTGTAAAATAAAGTATAGTTTCTCTGCCACTGGACCCTCCACTGCCCTTATTATTCACAAGACAAACCAAACGTTGGCCAACACCAACACTAACACCGAGTGTGAAATGAACTTTTTCTTAATCCCTAGGGGTTTAGTGTTAGTCAATGGAAATTTGCACGTGAAATTTAACACCGGCTGCAGAGCTCGGTTCAGCAGACGACATTTGACACAAAATGAAACACCAGTTACCGGAAATACGTCAAAATTTAGAGGTCAACACCTAACACCGACTGATTTTATTTCCATTTCACGTTCGGTGTTAGATCAAACTTCTGCTCCAAAATAAACACTAACACCGATTATAACACCGAACGTGAAATCACTCAGTCTGTGTCAAATAAAATGGTACAATTGGAAAACATTTTTTAAAGTTAGAAGATACATTACAACCAGGTATTGTTTGGTATCTTCATAAAGCTAAGCAGGAAAATCAGACTTTCTTCTGCAATTTTTTTTCATCACATTTGGTGCTGTAATTTTTTTTTTTTATTTTTTTTTTTTTTTAGATATGACTAGTTTTCTACCATCAAGAAAAATCCAGTTTTCGCACGCCGTCCCATGCCTTTGTGTAGGTTTCGCGTAATGGCCATGAATTCAGCGCTCCAGAACAACAGAAGTGCGTAATTCCGATTTGTTCCTCGTCGCACAAAACTTACCATAACTTTTGTTTTACGAAAGCAAATTAGACAGAACAAAGATTTCACACCTAAATTATAATTCCCCGACTGTATCATTTTTTTTTACACGGACTGCATATAGATAAATTCGTTCATAGTTTTGATATTTTGTTGACGCTTATAAATTGTCTCGCAAGATTGTGATTGCTTCACTTTCATGCTCCTTGAGATGAGTTGTCTTAATGTGCCTAAACATGATATTCTAAGTAGGCCTAATGCATTCCAATAACTTTCAATAAATGGTTTTGATAAATGAGTTGGAAATGCCTACTTATTTAGTCCATCAAGCTTACCATCCAGGTCATTTTCTCATGATACAGCTCACGACAGCCCAGAGAACCTTCAGTTCACTGTGGATAATGTAAGATTCATGGCAGTGCATCAATAACAATTTTGCGAGATATTTTCAAAACAATGGGGTTCAATGATGCGTAACATGGACCGGAACCTGTTGTTCTTCGTAAATATAATCAATAATTGTATTCCAATATTGAAATAATGAATTCATATTGCGAACAAGTTTTGCAAATGATAAAACTATAGAATTCATGCTGCACATTAATACAAATAATTAATGTGGTATCGTTAAAAGTGCGAATTTAATTATAAAGGCCATAGGGGTAGGGTTTATTCCGTCAAACGGGTATCAAAATTCACCCTTTTTTGTCTGGAGGCGCTGGCCCGCCGGACTCCCTGGATCCGCGCCTATTTTTTAGATAGATATATTTCTCTTTATTTAGAGATATGATATTAAAGTTTTTAGGATAAACTTGACAATTCAGGCGCATAGGGACTTACATGTATAGTGATATGCGCTGTATAAAGGTGGTATATTATTATTATTATCATCATTCATAAGCAATTATGTACATCTATAGCTCTTTAACGAAGATGACTGACTGGTGCAATTTATCTTGATAAGGATCACGTTCTCGTCAGAGCCAAAATTTTGTAATAGTTTTATCAAACATGATTTTGTCAAAGGTAAATATGCTTCTCCTCATCCACTCTTGCCCCCTGGAGTATCCCATCCCTCGACAGCCCTCTTATCACAAAATATCTCTGCTGTCTGCCTAATTGAGCATTTTAGGCTCTGTTAGCATGGTTAGGGTGGTGGTGAAATGTAAATAGGCAATTAAAAATACGATTCATGGAATACCTTTCGAAATATAACAAACATAACACTAAATATTTGAAAATGGAATGGAATATCTTCTCAAATTCACTCTTATATTATTAGTTCACCACCTTTGCATATCACATATTAAATAAGATCGTGAAATGTCAAAATTCACAACTGTAAACCACTTTGGGAATATATTTGGGAAAATGCTACCTACCTGTAAGTATATTTATATAAAAACAATCAAAATGATATCTATTTATACGTAGATTATTTTAATGCTATCAACTTTTACTGAAGAAACCAATTGATTTGGGCCATCTTGCAGTTACTACCCATTGCAAACTCACTGTGACCTTTTTCACCGAATTTACACAGTGATATAAAAAGATTCTGGCCAACGTTTTGACCAGTGCGTATCAGCATGGCGTGTTTTTTTTAAGAGAAAAATTCAGGCAAATCAACAAATAGAAAAAAAAAAACGAATCCAAACGAACCTAGAAGAAACCGAAAAATTCCTTTCATTCACCAATGCAGGACCAAGGAAATTCTTTTTTTTTCGACTCATTTCATTTGTATTGAAAAGTTAGCTAAAAATTGGCTTCATTCGCCTAGGTTCAAGATACTCCTTTATCCTGAAAACACATAACAAATTAAAATTCCTCACATCGATATACTGTGACGGAGTTTGATCAGGGTGGTTTCTCACTTCGCGGAAACAGAATTGAGACAGATTTGTCAACGTGGCATTGTCTCCTCTTTTTTCCGCGACGAAATCTTTTTGTCCCACGTACAAAAGGTTACGTGGTGATACAAAGGACAGAACCGCAGAGGTGAAATGCTAGTGCAGTTCTGCAGGAGGCGAAAACTGGTAATCACCAATACTCTCTTTGAACAGCACCCAAGACGTCGCTACACATGAAAAGCACCTGGGGATATTGCCCGTTACCAAATTGACTTTATCCTTGTGAGCAGGCGCTACAAAAACAGTGTGAAAAAGTCATGTTCATATCCAGGCGCAGATTGTAACTCAGACCACAACTTAGTAATGATGACAGCACAACTCAGTCTCAAGAAGATACAGGGGAACCATAGAATACAGAGAATAGATAGAGAGAAGCTCAAACTCCAATCGCAAGTTTTCGCCAATGGAGTTCAATCACGGTTGTTACTTAGAACTACACCCGAAGAACCGTCGGTAGAAAAGGAATGGAAGTTCTCAAAGAAGCCTTACTTCATAGCGCAAATCTTCTTCTTCTCGAGTCCTTTCTCTCAATTTTAAACACAACACAAAAAGAAAGTTCCCCCTATTTCAAATATCAATAACTTTTTGAATAGGAGGATTTCAAAAAATCTAATTATATGTCATGTAGGGAATTTAATTAGCCAACCAAGGGAGGAATTTTAAGGAAAAATCATGTCTGTCATGTTCAGTGAGCATGGTTGAATGCAAAATTTTCACTTTTTGAAGTTGCAAGCGCTAAAATCAAATTTGATTCAATGATAATCGGACCGAATTTTTTTGATTTTAAACATTTCACGCATTCAGATGTATGCAAAAGTGCTTGAAACATACGCAACAGGAATTTGCGTAAATTTTCAACGGTTGAGTGAGCATAGTGCAGCCAAAAAATGCCAAAATATGCGATTTTTTTTACTTCTTTGCCATGGTAAAATTGATCAAATATGATGGGATTCATGTCTAGGAAGAGTGTTTTAAACTTTTGCAAAAAAATTAAATCAATTCAAGGTTGAATGAACACCCGAAAATACCATGTGAAAAACACTAAAGAAGTATTCTTTCCATTTTGTACACTAAAAATCATGTGAATATCTGTTTTTGCATTATTTTTATGACCGGTGCACGTGTGTACATGATCCTATTGCATTTATTAAAACTTTCATGCTTCAGTAAGCACGTGGCACTGGAAAAGCTGTTTTTTGATGTAGATACCAAATTAAATAGCTTACTTTGCTTGACCATAGCAATTCGTTTGAAAGTAGTCATTTGATTTCATTTCCCCCCAAATCCCGATTTTTTTTTTTTTTTGCTTTAGTGAACACAAGATATGAGAAAAACGTGAAAAAAGGAAGAAAGTTTACGGCCCTGGTATGGCCTAATGGTACGTCTGATTCTCAATGTGACCAAGGTTCTTGTTAGATAATGACTTCTTAAAGATTTGTGCCAAGTTTCAAGAATTAACTCAAGCTCTAACGTACAAAAAAATTAACAATGAAAATGAGCAATATTTGACTTTTGTTCACTATTGATTTCCTCCCCATTGACTTTACGTATAGAGTTTGAACAAAAAGTGAACAAACCTCAAATATTGCCCATTTTCATTGTCAATTTTTTGTTCGTTATACTGTGAGTTAATTCCTGAAACGTGGCACAAATCTTTAAGAAGTCATTAACTAACAGGAACTTTGGTCAAATTGAGAATCGGACCTACCATTAAGCCGTGCCAGGGCCCTAAACTTTCTTCCCTTTTTCCTGTTTTTCTCATATCTTGTGTTCACTGAAGCATGAAAAATCGGGATTTTTTGCGAAAATGAAATTAAATGACTACTTTCAAACGAATTGTTATGGTTAACCGAAGTAAGCAATTTAATTTTGGTCTCTAAATTAAAAAAAACAGCTTTTTCAGTGCCACCCCTTACAAAAATGTCCTGTGGTATTCCTATGGTATTTCTGAATGTCCTGTGGTATTCATATGGTATTTCTGAATGTCCTGTGGTATTCCTATGGTATTTCTATGGTACAATAAAATACCATAGAAGTACCATAGGGAAATACCACACAGGAAAAAAGTACCATAAAATACCATACAGCAGTGCCTCGGTATTTGTCACAAATACCATATGTATGGTATTCCTGTATGGTTTTTGGCACAAATACCATATGTATGGTATTTCTGTATGGTTTGTTGGCACAAATACAAATGTATTGTATTGCTTGTATGGTTTTTTGGCACAAATACACTATGATATAGGGTTGTTGGTTTAGGATGTGCTCTCTGGCACAAAAATGAGCAATCAATTGTTAATGGTTTTCACGTATGTTTTGACAAATAGTTCTTGGATCACATGCTTTTTGAATGATTTTTTGTATGCTGTTATATCACAAGAGATCTTGCTGGTCACAATACACCATATATTATTCTTGCCGTAACCACTCTGTAGTATGATTTACTTAGTTTGGCACAAATATCCATTTAGAGTTGGTCGCACAGTTGCTGTACTGGGTTGATGTTTTTGGCAAGAAAACCAATATGTAGGTCATTCTGTTCCGTTAGTACTAGAGATTAATTTGTGGGCGAACATATACCATATCTGTATTGTTTATTATCTTTCTCACAATAATACCTAAACTGTTACTTGGCCAGATGCAGGTGCTCCCGGCAGTTCTCTTATGCACAATACCAATATTAGCGGTATAAGTTGTAGATGGTTTTGGCAACCACCATACCATATTGGTATGCGCATATTCAGTACTCTATAAGGTTTTTTATGCTCTCATGATGCGTAATATAGCGCACTCATACTTGTATGGTATTTCGTGAATATAACACCTATGTAAACAATAAGAGAGAATTCGCATGTACAGATGATTTCTTTGGCTAAGGCACTGCTATACATCGCGAGGTTTGTGATGCAGCGATAGGGAATATGGCTTGGTAATAAGTTTTTTGGCACAAATACCAATATGTATCGCGATATATTGCGATTTTTCTTGCACAAAATGACAATAAGATGGGTAGTTTGCGTTTAATGAGTTTTTATTACAATATTTATTATAATGTGTTCTATAACACATAATACCAGTATAGTAATTGCGGTGTATTCCTGTGAAATTGATGTTCTAGCGCAAATAACCTCATTGAACGATACCCGCACAATAACCAAAGTGTATATTTGGAAGACCTCTGTTCATCTAATTTCAGACAGCTCCTCCGTAGGTTGCATAGCCGTTGATACGGCGGCTATCGCGGATTGAAAATTCGGACCCAGGCACAGGTGAGACACGTCACGCAGTGACGTTATCGATACAGAATCGGTATTTTGTATTTGTTAATTCTTCAGTGATCCAATCAAGAAAAATTCAATTAAAGAGCCACGTCAGAACAAAAATTGGACAGGGTAACCGCACCGGTATGTGCGGCTAAATTGAATAGTTTCAGTGGAAGATCAGGACTATAAACAAAGTAATGCGTAGATGGGTGAGGTTTTTCTTGATTTTGGTTTTTTCTTAAAATTTCTGTATTGCTGACAAAATAATAAATCAAGTAGTGCACGCAATTGTAAAAAAAAATAATATATAAGACAGTGGTCGTAAAAAATTACTTATTCTGTGACTAAGTAGGATGATTTTACTAACCCAATTAGTCACGTGGAGGCTATACTCGCGGGTCTCTTTCATAGGGCTTTATGTAGGACTAAATAATATTTGATCTTATGTCTCTTGGGTGTCAAATTTATTCACGTGGGCTCGCGATATCCTTAAATATGATATTGACGTCTGTGGAGGTTTGTTGGGGATATTATTTTACGGAAGAATACCAATATAGTTATAACGGATTATTGTCTGTTTGTTTTTTTTCAACGGTTTGGGCCACACTGTGAAATATCAATTTCACAGTGTGCGCGGTACATTTTTATTTTCACATCAGGCGCTGTGTTCACAGCAATATTAATATGAAGTGTGTTCTGTTCCAGCAGAGTTTTAAGGCTCCGCGTCCAATTAGGGTTAAGTCATGTCATGGTTTCAACGAGCCCATTTTATTAATTGTTCCGAAATCATGAACTGCAAGCATTTTTGAAAATTCGATGGGGATGTACAATGAAAATGTACAAACTTCAGGAACTGGACCCGGGGCTCAACGTGAACAAACGGATTACTGGAATATTCTGATAGGTTCTGTGCAATCTGAAGCATGACTGAGATCATTACAGAGTAAGAGAGAATCAAGATAAATAGGGGAATAAATTATTCTTGTTCCAATGGTATGAATATCCAAAAATAAACTTAAAACGATTACCTGAAAGTTCGCCGATAAGGCGCCCGAAAATCGCCTTTTTGCGGAAACTTTAAACTTCTTTTTTATGTGAGGGGAATTAATATAGAGTGTTAAGAGAATAGAGCACATACAACAGGCGTCAAATGGCAACGTTTTTTTAAATTCAAATTGTGAAAGAAATGGTGAAGAGAATAATAGTTGGACGTAGCCTCAGAAACATAAAAGTTATCAGGACCTGTCTCCCCCCGCCCGCTTTCAGAAGATACTCGGCCAGTTGTGATCTATTAGCGGGCAGAAGTGCTTGATCGCGATGAAAATCGCGACAACAGCGACGTCAGCCAAATGACGTATCCTACAGAATCGTAATATCTTTAGTTGGGTAACTCTCTTCAGTGTCAATTCAGAGAAATTAATAAAGACCAGCGCACGTCAGAGACATGAAGACTGGGTAACCGGCGCCGTATTGCGGCGCTAAATTTGATAGTTTAGTTTAATCAGACTCATCAGAGTTGCTTAGATTGAACGGCTTTTTACTTAAAAATTTATTCTGTTTGCTGGACAAAAAAGAAATCAAATAGTGCAGACTTGTATAAAAAAATATATATACTTATCATTCGAGAATTACACTCTTATTGTGTGACTAATCAGACTGTCGATTTTACTCACCAATTAGTCGACTGGGGTCCTTTTTTTTTCTCTTTAAACATAAGCGTTTATGGTAGGCTAAAATTAATGCGCGTTTTGCAAAATGTACTCAATTTATTCTTGATTGGATATATTTACTTAACGATATCTTTTTTTTTTCAGGTTTGTGTGACCGAGCTAACTTGGTGAAATCATTTTGCACAGTGTGAGCCGAGGTACAACTTTTTTCACAGAAACTGGTGGGTTCACATAATACATCGAATGAGTGTGTCTTTCCAGCCGGAGTTTTAGCTGCCGCTCAGTTCCAATTAGGGTTAAGGCCGATTGCGATATATTCAATCAGCCGCCATTGCTTTTTTTTTCCGAAACTTGAATAACAAACATTTTTTTTGAAAATTTCAAAGTTCAGTGATGTATAAAAAATATACAAATTCAGGAACCGTGGACCAATGAACAAGATACCTCGAAGGTCCGCATGAAGGTTCGCTACTAAATATGATTGGATCAGCTATATAATATATACATAAATTGCTACAAAGATGTATGACTAGCAACGGTTAAGGGCCGGATCCGGAAAAAACTCTGAGGCCAGACTATATAGCACAAAGTGATTTGTTTGTTTTTTATGCATTAAAATTGGTTAACTTGGTACATTTTGGAAGTAGTTGTTAGCAATGTACGTAATTTCTCATACATATTTTATCGGACTTTTTTCATGTTTCCTGAAAACCCACTGCAAAATTACATCAAACACCATAAGACTTTAGGAACGGGGGGGGGGAGGGGGGTGGGGGGGTGGGGGGGGGGGAAGGAGGGGGGGGGTGGTCGGCAAACCCCAAGTAATATACGTTATATAATACTATATAACTATATAATGAATAACTTTAATAGAAAAACAAAAGCCAAAAAAAACAACAAACAAACAAAACAAACAAACAACACAAGAACGAAAGAACAAAAAAACAAAAAAAAAAAGAAAAAAAAAAAAAAAAAAAAAAAACCAACAACAAAAAGACAAAAAAAACAAAAAAACAAAAACAAAAAAATAAAGAATGTAATGGCATTTTTCGCCCAATTTTTTATAGAATTGTCTCAAATGATTTTTATACACGCAGCACGGTATTGTGCACCATCCGTGCCTTCGCTCAGACAGAGAAGATATTCACATGAAACAGATATATACGGCTTAGGGGCATTCTCAGAGACAGTCAGGTGCACTGCAGTTGCTTCATGACTAGCTTGGCTGAGGATGGCGGCTCCTTGCACAGAAAACAGACTAAAGATCTGGGCGCTTAGTGATAAAGAGGTTACTGATTGATTTTACGTAATAATACAATAAAGAAAATTACCCTAATGGAACAATAATAAATAAGGGAATGTGCATAATGCAAAATCGAGGTTAATAACGAACTCGAAGGACAACGTGCATGCCACCTGCTGGCTCTGATGGAGGCCGGCTCACCTAATGATACTATATCTCGGGGTTCATTGTAAATATAGCTCATGAGGCCCGCGGCGCGTCAGACGCGGCCGTGGACGAGGAGGTGAGTTCGAGTGGTGTCCGTAGGGTGGATCAGACGCGCGCTGTGCGGAGAATAGTTGGACAACGCCGCGCTTGCGTAACGGGTGGCTCCCGACGGGCGTGGCGGTTGGGTGCGGTCGGGTGTCGTCTCGCGGAAATAAAGGCCTTCTAAATATTGTGTATACAAAATTCAAATAGAATGATCTATTTCACATAATTTAATGTGACATAGTTAAATCGTTAAATCATTGTATTGTTATTGTTTGTGAGCGGAAGCGCGAGCTAAAAATTTTGCTCTATAATACATTATCATATGTTATTCACTAGCTGATAATCACTATACAGAACAATTCCGAAGAGCGAGTGAAAATCTCATTAATCACGTTTTCATACATATACTATATATATATATATGTTGTGTAATCCCTTTCTGAATATGGTCACTTTTTATAAAGATGCGGACCTGAAACAAGAATTTAAAGAAACTAAAAGTTTATTTCCATCACATTTGGACAAGTGGGCAAATACAAAATTTATCCAAATTATTTAGAAATAAAAACAAAAGTAAATCTTGAAATCAAGGGGACACGTCCCTGATTGACGCAAATTTGGAGGGAATTAATTATACACTAGATCGGAATAAATAAAGCACCAAAGAGACATATCATATAGGCTAATATCCAAAAATTCACAATAGATGACCTACCTCACATTATGCAAAGTTACATAAAGCGTTGTAAATAAGAGAATAAATGAATAAGGGACATGAAGAATGATTATAGTTTAATTATTGTCTGGTGTTTTTTGTTTGCAAGCGAAGGCGCGAGCCGAAAATTTTGCTTTTTATTTACATGAACTTGTTCATTTTACAAACATGTTTTACGCACACTGTGCCCTCTTCGTACTATATGTACATATATTTTTGTTAAGCTTTAAAAATCGAGGGTGGACGATCCCCCAGAAAACCACAATCGATGGGGGGGGGGGGACTCGATCGTCCCCGTCCACCCGGGACGCCGCCAATACCTACCGTTGTGTAGTGTTTGTCACAGGAAGTTTTTTTCTTAAGGGACAGTTTCTTACAGGAATTGACTAAGTGTGTTTGACCAAGTTGACGATTAGATTGAACTATGAGAAATGGATTAATTAGACCAAATGGTAATTTTTACGAACTGATTGAAGACAAACATCAACAGGGATGAAACAACGGGCATTAGTCAAGTGAGTTTATGGCATTTTACTGCTGAGTTTGGTAGTCGTATGGTATTCCTGTGTATTCGTGTGGTACTATGGTAATTAGCTCATTTGCATAATGTTTTTGTATGCACAAATCAGTATTTTGTGAAGCTTACCTCATTAACTAGTAATTGCTGCAATATAATATTTTTCTTTTAGGGAAATATATTTCCTAATCACAAAGTACATCAAGAGCGATAGTTTTGACATTTGCATTATTATCAAGAGATATAGAAAAATAACTAACTGTGACCCAAAATATATTTGCTAAATAGTGGTATATATACCAGAGTATGGTATCCTTGGGTGTCTAGCAGCAGTCCTGTGGTAACGGCGTGTGGTATCCCTGAATTAACGGCGTGTGGTGTTCCGTCGTAGCGGTAGTCATAATCCTGGTATGTGTGTGCGTATTGATGTGTGGTACTAGTTTGGGATAATGCTTTTAGGTATTTTGCTGTATGGTATCTGTATGGTATTTTTGTGTGGTACTTGTGCTAAAATACCATAGGAAACTCCTGTGGTATTTGTGCCGAAATACCATAGGAAACCCTATGGTACTTTGGCTGTATGGTATTTGGTGTGGTATTTGTGCAAAAAAACCATAGGAAATCTATGGTATTTTGGCTGTATGGTACTGATCTGTATGGTATTTTATGTGGTATTTGTGCCAAAAAACCATAGGAAATCCTATGGTATTTTGGCTGTATGGTATTTGTGTGGTATTTGTGCCAAAAAACCATAGGAAATCCTATGGTATTTTGGCTGTATGGTACTTCTGTATGGTATTTTGGGTGGTATTTGTGCCAAAAAACCATAGAAATCCTATGGTATTTGGCTGTATGGTATTTTGTGTGGTATTTTGTGCCAAAAAACCATAGGAAATCCTATGGTATTTTGGCTGTATGGTACTTCTGTATGGTATTTTGTGTGGTATTTGTTCCAAAAAACCATAGGAAATCCTATAGTATTTTGGCTGTATGGTATTTGTGCCAAAAAACATAGGAATCCTATGGTATTTTGTCTGTATGGTACTTCTGTATGGTATTTGTGTGGTATTTGTGCCAAAAAACCATAGGAAATCCTATGGTATTTGGCTGTATGGTATTGTGCAAAAACATAAGAAATCCTATGGTATTTGGCTGTATGGTACTTTCTGTATGGTATTTTGTGTGGTATTTGTGCCAAAAACCATAGGAAATCCTATGATATTTTGGCTGTATGGTATTGTGCCAAAAAACCATAGGAAATCCTATGGTATTTTGGCTGTATGGTGCTGTATGGTATTTTGTGTGGTATTTGTGCCAAAAAACCATAGGAAATCATATGGTATTTTGCTGTATGGTACTTCTGCATGGTATTGTTGTGTGTATTTGTGCCAAAAACCATAGGAAATCTGGTGGTATTTTGTATGGTACCGTTGCGTGGTACTACACGACATTTTTGTAAGGGACGTGCTCACTGAAGCATGAAATTTTTAATAAATGCAATATGATCATGTACACAAGTGCACCGGTCATAAAAAATAATACAAAAACAGATATTCACATGATTTTTAGTGTACAAAATGGAAAGAATACTTACTTAGTGTTTTTCACATGGTATTTTCTGGTGTTCATTCAACCGTGAATTGGTTTAATTTTTTTGCAAAAGTTAAAAACACTCTTCCTAGACATGAATCTCATCATATTTGATCAATTTCACCATGGATAAAATGTAAAAATCGCAGTTTTGGCATTTGTTGCTGCATGCTCACTCAACCGTGAAATTTTACGCAAATGTCCTTTGCTTATGTTTGGAAGCACGTTTTGCGAACATTCTGATACGTGAAATGTTTAATATCTAAAAAATTGGTCCGATATCATTGAATCAAAGTTGTGATTTTAGGCTTGCGAACTTCAAAAAATGACATTTTTGCATTCAACCATTGCTCACTGAAGCATGACTTCATGATATTTCCTAAAATTCGCTCCCATAGTAGCTAATTAAATTCCCTACATGGACATATAATGAGATTTTTAAAAATCCTCCTATTTAAAAAATTATTGATATTTGAAATAGGGGGAACTTTCTTTTTGTGTTGTGTTTAGTTTATTTGTGAATTAGAGTGTGATTCAAACTCTGCCCATTAGATACTGAACGCAGGCGATCCCATTAGGCGAAAGGGTAGTAAGATCAGCTGGGGAACAGGGGGAAGGTAGAAGGGGGCATTGTAGGAGGTGACTCATGGTCTCCTCCTCTCCGCATTCGCAAACTGGCTGTCCTTCAGTGTTGATGCCCCATTATTTTGACCATTAGAGCCTTGCAACGGCCAACTCCAGCTCGCAAGCGGTTTAAGCACAGCCAGAAAGGCCAAGGTTCACCGAATCCTGGTGGGAGGGACTCTTTTGGACTGGTGTTGACACTGTGTGGTGCAGACGCAAGGCGGGATGACCAAAGGTCTAGCCTACGGTTGTGGGGGCTTTGGTTCAAGGGAACGATAGTATGAAGGAAACTGTGTCTAGATCTTAAGCGCTTAGTTGCAGGCATGGCGTTGAAGAGAGGGTAGAGTGGGTCATTTTCTTGCTTAAGTTTCTCTTTTTGGGAGAGAACATGCCTCCTGATGTGAGGAGGGGCGATGCCACTCAGGATGTAGATATCGTCTACCTTGGTTGGTTTCAGGCAACCTGTTATGGCCCTACATGCACTGTTGAGTGATGGGTCTATCTTTGAAGCATGGGCTGATGTGCCCCACACAGGACAGGCATATTCTGCAGCTGAGTAGCAAAGGGCAAGGGCTGTTGTGCGGACGATGCTTGCATCAGTGCCCCATTTTGAATTAGCTAGCTTCTTCAGAATGCTGTTCCTGGCACTGACTTTATTCTTTGTCTTCAAGATATGACTCTTGTAGGTCAGGGAGCGATCTAGGGTGACCCCGAGGTAGACTGGGTTTGGAGTATTCTGTATGGCCTTCCCATACCACTTAACCTTCAACTGGCGGTTGGCATCCCTATTCTTGAGGTGGAAGACGCTGATCTGGGTCTTAGAGGGATTTGCGCGAAGGTGGTTGGATGCGTAGTAAGGGAAAAGACCATCCAGGGCAGATGAAAGTGCAGCTTCAACTTCCTCGAATGAGTCAGACTGTGAGGCGATGCAAAGGTCATCTGCATATATGAAACTCCTGGTATCTGGATGAATCGGCTGGTCATAGGTGTAGATGTTAAAGAGGAGAGGCGCAAGGACACTCCCTTGAGGTAGGCCATTCTTCTGGGAGCGCCATCTACTGTGGCTTCTATTTAGATCTACAAAGAAACGCCTGTTGGATAACATCGTTTGAATGAGCTCTGTGAACTTCAGGTCTTTAGTCAGATCGAAGAGCTTCTTGACTAGGATCCGATGATTGACGGTATCATAGGCCGCTGATAGGTCTACAAAAGCAGCTCCTGTGATCAGTCCCTTCTCAAAACCGTCCTCGATGTGCTGGGTAAGGTTGAGTAGTTGGCCAGTGCAGGACTTCCCAGGTCTGAAACCAGCCTGTTCAGGGATGAGATGGTCGTCCACGAAAGTGGCGATCCGATTCAGAAGGAGGCGCTCAAGCAGCTTGTAAGTATGGCACAACAGGGAGATGGGTCTGTAATTCTTTGGGACAGCTGGATCTTTGCCTGGCTTTAGTAAGGCGATGACCTTGGATTTACTCCAAATCTTGGGAATGTTGTTTGAGTTGAGGCAGGAGTTAAGCATGTTGAGGAGCCAGTCAAGTGCTACAGGGCCTAGGTGTTTATCTGCTCACAGAGAAGATCGTCGAGCCCAGCTGCCTTGTTGTTCTTCATGGCTTTGATAGCACTGCATAGCTCAAGTAGGCTAAAGGGGTCGGTGAAACCATGGGGCTCTTGGATACAGGAGGCTGCCGTAGCAGGGAGCTTAGCTCTCTTTGGGTGGTGATCAGGGTTACCCTTGCTGTTCTCTAAGAGCTGATGGGCAACTTGGTTTGCAGTCACCTCTGTTCTTGGTTTCGGTTTAGTGAAGTCGTTGCCGAGGATGCGAACGGTCTTCCACGCTTTCCTGCTGCTATGAGTCATGTCGATGGATTCAATGAATTCTTGCCATTTCTTCCTTCTGCAATCAGCTATGGTCCAGCCTCTAGCGTATCATCGCAGAAGGGGTCTGACTGGAACGTGTCTACATATTCTAGGTACATGACCTTCGAGTCATCTGTGAGGCCTTGGATAAAGTTGGTACGGCAGCCACGGGGATATGTCGCCTCGAGGATTCCTTTACCAACTTGACGAAAGAGTCATAGTTGCTGGGGGTTGCAGGTAGATCCTTGATGGAGGAGTCAAGATCTTCAGCGAACTCTTTCCACTTTGCCTTTTGGAGGTTGAAACGACGACGGAAGGGGACAGGTCTAGGAGTGACAACAGCATTTACCCTAAGCCCAATTGGGCGGTGTTGAGTATGGGGGATAGGGTCAAAGACCAGCTTTTCACACCGGTTGGATATGGAACTGGAGGCAAAAGCCAAGTCTGGGTTGTAACCTCTGCGCCTTCATGCACTGTTAAAAGATGAAGGGAGCTTAGCATCATGGATAAGGGACAAATGATGGGAGTCTGCCCAGGTCTCCACGAGTTCACCATCATCGTTGGTGTCTTGGTAGCCCCAGGATGCACTGTGACTGTTAAAGTCACCTATCAGGATGTTAATGCCATTGTCAGTGGCCGTGCTAGGGACATCAAAGGGTATTGCTGGAGGTTTGTACACAGAGCTCACACTTATCCCTAACAACTTGATGGAGATGATTTCAACATCATTTGTATCAGACAGGAAGGTGTTATCGACTGTCAGCCCGTGACGAACAAAGATGGCACTTCCATATTTTTCATGAGGTCTTTCTAATGATGGGTTTCCTGAAGACAAAGGATATCACAGTGATGATCCTTGCAGACATCTGCCAGAAGGTCTTGTTTGATGCCTGTTAAGCCTTCAATGTTAGACGAAATAATGCTCAGGGCCGGTCCTGAAAAGGACCCAAGTGTTTGGCCCTGGGCTCCGTCAACAGCAGTAGTTTGGGAATGCATGAATGATAAGTAGTAAGCTGATAAAGCTAGAGAGATAGAGAGAAAGGTGATAGAAAGATTCGCAAACTGGAAACAGCCTGACAGGGATCGCCGCGTGAAGGCTCTTTCTTTGAACCCCATAGCGCAAATGAGAACATTGGATACATAAAAGCAAAGAAGATTCGTAAACCATGGGTAACCGAGGAAATGATTAGGAAAGTGGATGAAAGAAGGAAGTGGAAGAATAACAACTCTGTAGAAGGTATAAGGGAATACAAAAGGCTAAACAATGAATTACGCAGAGAGGCGATCATTGTTGCGATAACTGGCGATCTTGCTGTTGTGAGTGTGGTAGCAAGTTGTTGTTGTAGCCTAGCTTAGATAGAGTCGTATCTAGGTTTATAATCGCCTTTTGAAAGACAAACTCCTTATAATTATGAAATTATCAGGTTGTCGCCACAAAGATCGCCGCCTGTGGGACAGGCCCTTAAAGAACTGGAAGATCTCAATAGCATTGGTAGGACGGACCTCGTTTATAATAAAGTAAAAACTCTTGGTGAGGATCTGAAGAAAGGGAAAGGCAAGAATGATGCATGTGGAATTTTGGATGTTAACGGTGAACTATTGACAGACCAACCGGATATAGAAAATAGATGGCGTGAATATGTAAAAGAACTATAATGATAAGAATAATAAACCTGTGTCTCTTGCCCTGGAAATAGAAGATAGTGTTGAGGAAGACAACATGGGCCCTCACATTATCCCATAAGAGATCCACAATGCAGTCCAACAGCTTAAAGAGAAGAAAGCTGCAGGAGAAGATAAAATTACTGCTGAAATGCTCAAGAACATGGGGGATTCTGGGCTTGCATTCTTGACAAAATTGTGCCAACAAATATATGAATTAGGAATATGGCCTGAGGAATGGACTAGAAGCCAATTAATGACCATTAAGAAGACTGCTAAGGCTACCAGATGTGAGGATCACCGCACCATCAGCCTGATCCCGCATGCATCGAAAGTTCTTCTCAAAGTATTACACCGCAGAATTGAAGGGAAATGCAAAGAGTACATCAGAGACGATCGGTTCGGTTTTCGTAAAGGGTATCCGTACAAGAGACGCAATTGCTGTGATGAGATGTTTGAGTGAAAGATGTATCCAGCATACCCAGGACCTCTATGTTTTGTCGACTACGAGAAAGCCTTTGATAGAGTAAACTGGACAAGACTCATGGAAATCCTTCAGCAAATTGGTGTTGACTGGAAGGAACGCAGACTTCTTGCATCCTTGTATATGGCCCAGACCGCTTGTGTATGAGTTGGAGATGGGGTATCCGAGCCTGCACACGTACGTTTCTCGCCTATTGGTTATGTGTTCTCCTGGCGTAGGGCGCCATGTTGGTTTAAGGTGCGCGCGCACGCTAGTTTTCGTGTGCAACGCGAGCGGTCGGTAATTTGTTGTAATGTTTTTCTCAAGCAGTAGAAACGAGTTGGACAGCAAAATTTAAAAAAAAACACCGAAATACATCAAAAGTGGCAAAATGGTGCACATGCATCTTGAATTTGGAGATTGGTGTATCAAATAAACTAATTCAACAAACAATTGGGAATTATTTCGCTCAGTTATTTATGCATCTTGGAAGCCTGATCAAAACGACGAATTTGGGGGTTATAAAATCATAGTTTTTCAATATCTCTACCCTTTTTGATATTTTGAAAAAAATATGAAATGTTAATTAGAAGTTATCTGAACCGATACCGTTGTTGGTTTAAGGAAGATAGTTTTTTTGACTTGGAGACACATCCTGGAATATCACTTGTGAAACCCACGTGAAATATTACCAAACACCGGAATGGGACTGGAAAACTTGGCCGATAGTCGCGGCGATATAGCCTCTTAACGCACGCTGACATTTATTTTCTGCGAGTTTCAATACAATATTAATGAATTTTTTCCTGTTTACTGCAGCATTAACCCAACGAAACATAAACATACATTGTATTTCCACACTCCAAATTTTAATTTCGATGATTGATATAAACATTTAAATCATAAATAAACGATTGACATAATGATGAAAATGTACTTAATACGAATCTATGGTTTTATTTGTAAAAAAGAGAAGATTTTACCTGATTTCAAAGGGGCGTCCCCAAGTCAAAAAAACTATCCTCCTTAAACCAACAACGGTATCGGTTCAGTTAACTTCTAATTAAAATTTCATATTTTTTTTCAAAATATCAAAAAGGGAAGAGATATTTAAAAAATATGATTTCATAAAAGCACATATAATTTCTATATTTGGTTTAGTAAAAAAATAAATCGTCATTTTGAGCACTCTTAAAAGTGACCATACTGATAGAAACGCCAATTTGTGTGTTTAATTGGTATATTTCAAACACCAATATCCAAAGTAGAGGTGTATATTCACAACGTTGTCGCTTTTGTGTTATTTCTGTGGATTTTTTTTTACTATTTTGTCTTCGGTGTCATTTTGTTGCATGAAAAAACACGAACATAAATGAACGAACCCTTCGTCGCACAAGATGACAATAGACCGCGATGGTCACAACACAACTTGCATCTATCTACGACTTTCTATTGTGTATGGCGTGGAGAGTGAACGTTTCACTTAAGACGTGATGTGACCATGGAAATCCAAACATGTGACCACCGCACAATATGGCTGCGCACGCCAAGATCCAAGGAGGAACGTACGTGTGCAGTGATCGGACGAGGCACACGACAGGGATGCCTTCTATCACCTCTACTCTTTAACATTATGCTGAAGCAATGGTGTCTGAAGCCCTCGAAGCAGTGGATGAAGGTATACTAGTTGGAGGAACACTGATTAAATCAGTCAGATATGCTGATGATCGGGCTACACTCGCTTCATCAGTAGAGGGTCTGCAGAGACAGATGGACATCATGGACCGAGCTGTTCGCGAGTACGGCATGAGGATCAACGAAAAGAAAACTAAGGTCATGATGATTAGTAAAAATCAGACAAAAGACATTTCTATAAATGTGAATGGAAATCAACTTGAACAAGTCAAGCACTTTAGGTACCTAGGCAGTGTACTCACTACAGATGGAAGGTCGGATAAGGAGGTGAATGCAAGATCAGCACAGGCTAAAGCTGCTTTTCTTCAAAGCCGAGACATTTTAATGAGCCATAACATTGATCTTTGCCTCAGGAAACGACTTGTGAAGTCACTAGTCTGGAGGGTGCTTCTCTATGGAGCAGAGACATGGACTCTAGCAAAGAAAGACATTGCTCGTCTAGAGGCAACAGAAATGTGGTGTTGGAGGAAACTGCTAGGTGTTTCATGGAGAGACAGGACGACGAATGAAGAGGTGCTTTATCGTGCTCAGGAAGAGCGAAGCTTGATAGACACGATCAGAAGTCACCAACACAATTGGTTAGGTCACATATTGCGCCATGACAGTCTCCTGATTAAGGTCATGGAAGGACGTCTCAAAGGAAGTAAGACTCGAGGGAGACCCCGAAAAGCTTTCTTGGACGATATTATGATCAATTGTGGGGCAGGTGGTTATGCACAATTGAAGAGATTGGCTTATGATAGAAATACTTGGAAAGACACTGCCTAGAGATGATATTCAGGTCAACAAACCTGTCCTAGGACAGATCACAGATGATGACAAAGGACGGATTAGCCAGCATGCCATTGTACTAGATCTATCTCCTGTAGCACACAAAAATCTGTCGCGGAGACAGATACAGTGCAATGCCATGCGGGCAAATCTGTCTCAATTTTGTTTCCGCGAAGTGAGATAGCACTCTTAGTCTCTCTTTATTTACGGCGCTCTGTCAATTCGCTTCGTTCGGGCGTGTTTCTTGAGGTTTTTTTTTCAAACGGCCCTGGCATAATTTTCCCAGGGTAGTATGGAAGTGAAAAATACATATTTAGATAGGTTATTCTATAATCTCGATTTGCATGTGAGTTCATCAAAAGTTGGTCAAGTAGTTTTTGTATTCTAGGCCCGTTTTAGTGCAGCAATGTCGTAACAGAATTTCAAGGACTATTTTGTGATTCACTTTACATGCAAAAAAAAAAAAAAAAAAAAAAAACAGTCACCAAACAGATTGTGAGTTTGTTCACAAATGTGGTCGTGGCACAAACCAATTCTTAGTTTTAATTGCTGGAAAAAAAAAACTGTATGATCATGATGATAGGGGAATTAATTTCCTGAATAAAACAATTTATTCAGGATGATATAACTTTTCGTTAAAAAAAATCACGAACTTGCATTTGTCACAAGAAGTCGTGCACACATTTAAACCATTTTCTAAATAGTAACAATTGATCCTTTACGCAGTTTTGATAAATGCGAAGTATAAATTTTGATTAAATTATTTTTTTGTCAATATTAACAAAAAATTTACTACTGAATTTTCATTGTTACCCCTTTTAATTCCATTAAAGTAGGTTTCACTTTGCAGGAAATTAATTCTTTTTTTAGGTGTTCTGAAATTTTGGGCGATGTGATAATTCTTACAAATGTTATCTCCGAAATACTATTTGTCATTAAAAGGAATGGCACAAATTTTGGATGCCCCCTTGAATTAAGAGGTGATAGCAACAATTTTGTCAGAGCACACCTCTTAAATATGATATTTTCTTATTTTGTACAGATTCGAACCTTCAGTTTTGGCTCTCCCTTTACAGCGTTTGAGGTAACTGGAAGCCCCGGAGTGGGATTTCCACGAGATTTGAGGACGTCCAGTTCTTTTTTTTGTTTTGTTATATTTTGCTCAAGCAATTTTGACATAGCATTTTCAATTTTCAATTTTTCTTTATTTTTTTTGTCAATTTCTTTCTTTATATCCCGATCGTTTTGTTGTATTTCTTTCTCCTTTTTGCGCAGTTTCTTAAGTTGGCCATCCACGTCCTTTAAATTCATTTTCATCTCATCAACATTCGATTTTCGTCTCTTGGGGGTCAAATCCAGTTGAGGAGGATCTTCAGTCTGGTTCCTTTTCCTTTGCATACTAGGTATCACTTCTATCTTCGGCTTTTTACCTGTATAGAGTGTATACAGCAAATAAACAGAGGCAACAAGAATGATGATAATCAGAGATATATAGAGTTCTCTTCAAAAAGACTTGTAAACATTGTTGTGGAAAATTACAACAACAAAAAAAGAAGTTATGCAATAGGCTCCAAGTCCTTATTTTTGAAATGTTTAATTTCTCTTTTGACACCTCATGCGGAAGTCACACATTACTTAGCAATACATGATCAATATGAAATTGGAACAATGTGAACTAGAAAGATATGTTGGATATTTGTATCTTGTAGACACTTAGGCCTACGCTACGTTTGAACAGGTTTGAACATTTCCAGCTGGACAGATTTCGAACAAAAAATTTTTACATGATTAAGGTGTACCGAAACAGAAAATCCGCAATGTTGCTCCCCAATAGATCCGAGGCTGTCCCGAATGAAAGTCAATATCAATTGCCTTAATATTCTGTCGTATTTGGTATCAACATTCAGTCTTTTAGATGATGAATTTAATGTTCTATTTATTATTGGCCATTTAAGTTTTTTGCAATATGCAAATAATTCAATGACATAATCGCACAAATTTTGTTTTATTGGATCAACTTTTATCTAGTGGTAATAAATGCAAGTCATATGTACATAATGTCATGTTTCGCCCTCCCCCCCCCCCCCCCCACATAAAGGCACCTGCAACTATGTCAGGGCAACACTTTGATCAAGTTCTCACGGAATTATGTAAAAGCATACTCTATCACAGTTCACGAGAATTTCTCCTTTAAAATCACTTTTTCATTTGTTGGCAGCTCTTGCATTTGGCTTCTTATCCAAGCTAGCACTGAATTATTCATGTGATTGTGAAAACGCGACACGTTCTAACTTTTCTTTAATGCCTAGTATTTTCTATCTGAGGATCATTACGTTATAAAATAAATCTTAGTACATGAAAAAATACTGCTACAACATAACAAAATAAAGTAAGTGTCAGGATATCCAAGAATGCACAGAAAGTCTTCAATATTCAACTATTCGTAAAAAAGTGAGCTCCCGCTATGGTGCTCATGTTTATATTGTCTTGTCAAGATGGTAATATTCTATGAGTTTGTTAGAAACTTAACCGAGAGCTTAAAAAATCATAACACTTTTGTACGTTAAGTAAATTTTTCACGAAAATTCTTGAAAAATTAACTACTTATTTTATGCATAATTATGGCCCAATTACCTCCAGGTAGATGCTTGTTAGCAACCACCGTATAACCGCTTCTAATTAGGGCTTTTCTAAGTGTGGGAACCTGGTCATTTGCATCGATTTTTCGCATGGCCTTGGTGAGAATATTGAAGCAATCTTGTTTCAGCTTGTCTATATCAAGTTTGGTAAGCTTCAGTTCGAGTCCTAAATCCCTCACATCTTCTGGTCCAATTTCTTTTGAAATGGCCAACAACTTCTTATCTGAAATTTTCGGCATGCCTGTATCTGTTCGATGAAAAAAAAATATAAGTATGATTAATGGTAATCATATAATAATAAGAAGAATGTTATCTTATTGATGAATATGAATATGATGATGATGATGATGATGATGATGATGATGGTAATAATAATAATAATAATATTAATAATGATAATAATGATAAAAATCGTAATAATGACAATAAATGTAAAGTCGTTGCCGTTTCTTTTTTCAAATGAATTCCTAAATAACCCACCTTCATCAGTGTTCAAAATCAAAATGTCACCAAAATTTGTAACATGAGTAAAGTTTGTTTTTGCCTTTTCTAGTTGTTATTCCTTAAGGCGTGTTGGGCGTATAAGTTGTAGGGAGGCGTGGGACATCATTCAGTATATTTAAAAATAATAGAATAAATATTATAAAGTTTGTGAAAACTGAACAGATTGTCAGCAAATCCACTCGGGCGGTCAACCATGAATATGCTCGTTCCGGATCTTTAGATATACCCCCTTTCAGTATCACAAGCTTTTGGGATCATAATACGTGTCAATCATTTTTTGTAATTGCTTCAGTAAAACCTGCCATGAAATTGCAGGAAAGTTTTGACACTTTTGACTTGAATTTATTTGTTACTGTCTCAAATAAAAGGAAAAAAATAAATACCATGCTTATGAAAGAATGACATTTTAAGCAAATTGACCCGTTTCCCCCTGGCAATTAAAACCTGCAAGCAAGGAGCTCGAGCTCAACATACCAGGAGCGGCGACTTCATGTAACGATTGGGGGTGGGGGCAGACATATCCGAAAGGAAATTAATTATACACTCGAGCGGAATAAAGCATTCCAAAGATATATATACGTATGTATATATATATATATATATATATATATATAGGCGAAATGAATGAAACAGATGACTTAATGACAGATGAATTAAAGGAATTTGAGAGCTACGTTTCAAGTCATTATTTCATCGCCTATACTAAATAAAAGATGGTTCACTGCATAGCACGTTATTCAAGGGGCCCGTTTTCACCAGATATATATATATATATTGCATTTTAGAGAACTTCACAAAAGGAGCTAAAATAATTTATTGCCAGGCTGAGCTGAGAAGACAGTGTGAACGGACCCATTTTGGCCACACATCGAGTGGTCACTCTCGATAAGAAGGGGAAGTTGCACGGAGATGTGAAATACCTTGCATTAGCAAGAATAAACAAAGATTTCAATAAACCGCCAAGAATTCTCGCCCCAGTATAGGGGAGAAATCTCTTCATTATTTCCATGGTCTTTGTGAAAGCAGGTTGTGTTTGTCTCATCTTTAATTTTGGCAACACACCATCACCGCCTTTTTGGATAATAATTCGATCATTACATTCGATTCAGGGAGTAAAAATTTTAATGAACAACTTTTATCTTGATAATTGGAGTATATGAATTCATTCTTTGGACATATATTCATACTATAATTCTTAACTAGATTAAGAAGTCTCGAGAACCTCTCTTTTTGGCATTGTCATTCGCTCTCGCAGTGCTTCATAGAGATTTGTGCATTTTGTAAAACTTGTCGTCAACAACAAACTACATCAAATCAAATTGCAGTGCAATTGAATCCGAAAGTTTTTTTATTATCTTCAAAACAACACTGTAAACATGCGCAAAACGAAGCCAACAGGACGTCGAGGGCGGATCGAGTGCCGGAGCTGGAAGAGAGGACGCGTCACAACTTACTGGAGCAACGAGCTCGAAGGGACGAAGGAGAGGCCGACCACGGGGAGCTGGAAGGGAGCACCTACCATGCGGGCTGAGGTCACAGAGTCGTCGCCAAGACATGGTGATGACCAGTCGTCTAATTCGGTGGGAAGACCGATAACGGTGCTAGGTGTCGGAGGTAGCAGCGTGGGTTCCAGCCAAACCAAGTCGTACAGGGTGTCGGTGTAGGACTGCATGGTGATACAAGCGCGATCCACAAACGGTGAGTCATGGCCTACTTCTATAGCTCATGCACAATTGGGGGGGGGGGCAGGATGGGAAGGGGGTTTTCCCAGGGGGTCCATCAATACCCATTTAACGTCAGGCGCTTCTCACCTCATAATCTCGCTCTGCAGGGTTTGCCTATTTAGACCAGCGGGGTTACGAGAGCTGGGGTCCACTATTCAGCAATCGTTGCGCGAGATGGATTTGGAAAGGGGAGTTCATCGAGCTTGGGGCACCTGGCTCAAAGATGGGGAGTCAACCATATAATTGATCATGACTCTGTCCTTTGATCTACATGGTGGTTTCCACTCCGCCCCCCAATCCAGACCCGTGTCCATTCGTTCAATTTGAGCAATGGACGAGCGCCATGCTCATATATGTGGTCTATATTAGGGAAGCGCATATTTCACGCAATCGGGAATTATTAAAATACATGAACATAATAAGAACGGCTGCCAGCATCAAATACAATTGGCGTGATTACGATGTACAATTTCGGCTTCGCCAAGCCACTCAGCCTGAGGCGTCATGGGGGGTGGTGGACACGGAGCTCTGGTGCTAGTAGCAACGGCGCATTCCTTTCGTGGCTACGGGGCCGGTCCGACCTCTAGCTCTTCCACTTAGGTGCCCGATTACTTTACCCCATATTGCAAGGTTTAATAACTGGCCCTGCCCTCAGCATGTTCTAATTCTTACGACTCTAAGCTCTTCAAGGCGGTGTTTTTAGTAGCTTTTTATGGTTTTTTGCGTGTTACCGAGTTCACCGCGAAGAATGGGGAGATCCCTCTCACGAGCGGTGACGTAACTGTGCGAGGGGAATCCCCCCATCGCCAACTATTGATAGTTGTCCGTTTCTCCAAGACCGACCAACGTGGAGAGGGGTGTGTGATTACCCTCCCTGAGAGTGGTTCTGTATTGTGCCCAGTGCGTGCAGTTATAGAGTACACGCGAATAAGGTCAACACAGGGTATTTCATTCTTTAGACACTTTGATACGTCTCCGTCGTCTAGACATGGATTTACTCGCGTGTTGCGGCATTGTTTATCGTTTATAGGGCTCCCGTCGGAAACCTACACATCACATTCCTTTCGTATAGGGGCGGCTACTTCTGCGGCGATGAAGGGTTTCACTGACGAGCAAATTAAGAAAATGGGGCGTTGGTCTTCTCCGTCATTTCGACGTTACATAAGGGTTGATATGCTGTGAGCGCAAAAGCATACTAATGGACTGAATCAGGTCTTATTATAAGCGCTATATGGATAAGCGTGTGTGATATGTAAATTTTATATCGTTTTTCATATTTCGTCCAAACGGGAGTGCGGTATATCGTTATAACGGTTATACTGGGTTTTGTATTGCCTTAGTTTTTTGTTTGCCTTTTAATATAATATAAGTTTACACCAATTAAATTCAATACGCAGAAGAACATGTAACCAAAACAGAGGCAATAATTGGTTTGTTGAAACTTATGCTTTTTGGCTATTACGATATTAAAAAATAAAAAGTTTAAACAAAAATCGCTGCTCTCGTTCTGTTTTTTTTTTGTTGTTATTCTCTTTTCAGCCCGATTGGCCTCTCACATGGGAAATGTGTCAGCACGAATCACGTGGAAAGGGAAGCGCGGGCTTCATCTGTCGGAGCTGACAGGGTATGTCAAGTCGTTTTGCCACGCCCATCGCCTGCCAACGCGCATTGTCTTACACGTGGGTTCAAACGATATCGGACATCTTACGAAGAGGCTCCTTTTTTCGTGAGATAGCTCGCGCCATTCAAGAACTGGTCGCTATGGCACCTCGCATGCAAATAATTTCGTCGGACATTCTCCCGCGGATTACTTATGACACACATTCAGCCGAACTCCAAAATATTCCAGATAGGATTCGACGAGCAATAAACAAATATGCCCGCTCTTTTATTCGTCGGGTCCATGGGGGGTCCATTACACATCCACGCTTCTCTCATAAAGACAAATCCCTTTACTGTAAAGATGGGGTGCATCTTTCCGACAGCGGCACTACTATTTTCCTTAACGATCTCCGTAAAAATTTATTGGAAGACTAGATTGTTTCTTCTAATGTGAAGAAATATCGCGGGTAATATGCCTTGACTTAATAGATTAGTGTTAATTTCAGTTCCCGATTTTGTCACGTTCATATCATGTTACAATTATGAATCATTGCCTTTTGTAGGTTTCCGCACATAAATACATTGTCGTCGATGTTCTAAATATTACACACGTAAACGTGTTCAGTTCTTAAAGATAGTTTGAATAAAGTTATGAGCTTTATCACATCATATTGGGCATTCCTAGCACACGATGATAAAGTTAAATGTTAAAACTAATGAACTGGGTATGTCACGCTTCCATGAATTTAGAAAGTGTGTTTCTAGACTTCAAATAAGTTATATACAGTATGCTATATGCCCTTTCACTGCATTTCATTGCAAGTAACATTATTTCCTTCTCAAGGTACACAATATAAATGACCTTCAGTTCAGTTCAGTTCAGTTCAGTTTATTTACATATTCCAATCAAACAATAATAAGAACAACAATTATATGTCATTTCAAAACT
>CALNVZ010000290.1:83681-105604 GCA_940671915.1 Paracentrotus lividus | reverse complement strand
AGAGAGAGATGAATTAGGACACAGGGGGCGTGTACAAAGTGATATACCCACCAATGAACATTCAATACCGGAAACAGAGACGGATTAAAAAATGTGTGTCGGGATAGGAAAAAAAAAAAAATAAAAAAAAAAAAAGGCTGATCTCCATAACGGAAACCATCGATCACTGTAAGTCTCTTGATATATTTTATCTTTACTCTATTTGGTCGTGTCTTCACCATATCTGGTGTACAGTAAGAGGATGAAGGGTCCGCTACATTTTTTACGGAGATAAGGTAATGTATAGATGTTTTTAAGCGCAGTGGAGGAGTGTAGGCTGGATTTGAGTAAGGTCCTAACGGTGGATGGTGTGTGTTAAAATTATAGGGAATTTCTCATTTTTATTTACTTACTTATTCTATTTGTTGTGTTATATTTTTATAAGATCTAATAAGGTTCGTTCGATATACATTGCCTCTAAAGAAGTCTAGATTCTTAATAGAAATTATAAATTATGTTTGAAATAATTTATGAACAGATATTCTTAAAGTCAGTTAATTGATTACATTATTATTATTAAACATACTTCATACACCACACGTGTTTTTTGTTTTCTCATAAGCAAGCATTCCAGGCACCCTGTGTACAGGGGCCTTGTAATACCCTGTTAAATTACTTGTATGTACACATCATTTGCAGGATAACATTTATGCATCTCCTTACCATATAATTATTTACTATAGGATAATATTTTCTTTTTTATATACATGCCTGATTATCAATGAAGAACTAAATTGTTTGAGTGCCACAATCGCTTCACTTGGCAAATCGAACTGAAGCGGATCTGATCGCATGAACACAAATTATGGAATCTTCTGTTATGCCTAATTCTAACATAATACCTATAAGTTTGATCTGAATTTGGTCATTCGATATCGACTCATGAATTAATCCGTCGTCGTATTTATAAAAAAAAAAACTCAATCTTCTTGAAAATTCACCAAAAATTACTGTAGTTTTCGCGCTGGTTGCTATAATTAACAAATAAAAGAGGGAAATAATTAGCAATAATGTCCGTGATTGGATACCTAATATTGGGGTTACATATACAGATTTAAATTAGTGTTTTTTCGTTTCCTCCCGTCGTATTATACATATTATGTGTAAATCTCTGCGCTTACAATTAATTACTATGTAGAAACCACTTTACTATTACTTAATGACCGAAGTAGATATGAGGTTAGTAATAATTATTTGTAGAATAGGATACCATATGAATAAGTGAATCAAATAGTCATCGGATAATACGGATAATTAGAATGCAAATTATGTCAAGTAGGACTCATGTAGATAGGACACAGTTAATCTTTGATCAAGACTTTTGGTCAAAATAATAATTTATTGATATTTAAGGTTGGATGTAAGCCATGAGAATATACGATATGGTACCTAGATAGCAAAGTACTATATTCTTTGGTTCAGATTTAATTCCCACATTTCCCAAGAACATCTCTCTTGACTCGTATCTATAAATTAGTAGGATATTTTATATATATATATCTATATATTATATATATTAATAATATTAGTATATAATTAATTACCGGACGCTTGAGACTTAGGAATGCAACATAGCTTTGTTATTTGGCTTTGACCATGGTCTTAATTGAAAGCTGATTAATCCATCAAAATTGAATATTTCTCAAAATAACAACTGTTCATCTGCTGAAATTATCGATAAAGTGAAAGTCGCTAAAAATGCCATTATTTACACAAAAAATTGCAATCTGTCAGAAACATTCAACCGGCTTTGTGCGCGGATACAAGGATTTTCCCCAAGCTCGTATAATAATCTCCCCATTTATTTCGCCCCACGTTCCTGCTTAATGACAAGCGAGCTGTTTGAACCAGCCCCTGTTTTTAACAGGTCAAGAGACAACGGATGACAAGCATACTTCCCTCCGCCTTGCTCTCTAAACGCTGCATAATCAGCACCTCAGCTTAACAGACGGGTATCTTATTAACCGTCGATCCCCCACATACCGCCTATATATAATTATGATTTAAGAATAGCTGCCGCTTCAATCCTGATCAATACAAGTAAGTCCCAGCCCTATACGGACTAGCTATGCCGGCCCAAAATATTACGGCAAAAATCCCCGAAAATATTTAATTTTCCCTTCCTATCAGATCCGCTTGCTCTTTTAAATAGTTTCAATTGAGACAAAAATACATATTAATATCTGATTATATATATTATAGGCGACTATTGGGCGTCAAAATTCGTTCGATTCCTGCAAGACATTTACCGTTAACAATTAATCGTTAACAAACAAGCCACTCCCAAAGACTAGGTGAAAAGCCCGCTTAAACACTTCGTTGCGATGGAAGGATATTTGCTGTATAACTTGTTTTAATGTTAATCACATGTACGCCCTTCTGTTAACTAAAGGACCTCGCTAGCGAATTCAGGCGAGAAGGGGCGGGACGGTGGCTAAAATTAAACAGATGAGTACAACACAAATGAAATCCTGCCTTTCACAAAAGACATCTTCAGGAAATATGAAGAGATTTCTCCCCCTATTACTGGGGCGAGGAATTCTTGCGGTGTAGTTTATGAATCTGCTTATTCTTGCTAATCGTCAAGGTATTTCACCATCTCGTCGCTACTTCTCCCTTCTTAATCGAAGTGACACTCGAGTTCGGCCAAAATGGGTCCGTCACACATGGGTCTTCTCAGCTCAGCCTGTGCATAATATTAGCTCCTTTTGTAAGTATCTCTAAATGCATTATTACGCACAACTGAAGAACAAGCAGGAATGCAACAGCTTTGTATATTTGCGTTTTGGACCATCGGTCTTTATTGAAAGCTGATTTATCCATTTACCATCAAATTTTCATCAAATACAACTGTTCATATGAAATTAGCAGAGTGAAAGTGCCTAAATGCCCAATCGATTTTACACAAACAATTGCAATCTGTACAGGAACGCATCAACCGGTCCGGCATTCGTGCGACCGCAAACAAAGAGAATTTTCCCCCCAAGCTGTATATAATAATCTCCCCATATTTTCCCCCTCCTTCCTGACTTAATGACAACACGAGCTGTGTTGACCCAGCCCCTGTTTTTAAACCAGCCAAGAGACACGGATAAACAATAGCATACTTCCCCTGGCCTTGCCCTGAACCGTCTTGCATAATAATGTTCAACCTCAGCTAACAGACGGGTACTTAAGCTCATCCCCCTCTATTACCCCAATATAATATGATCTAAAAATGCTTGCCGCTCAACCCTGGAATCGTACAAGTATCCCCAGCCTAATACGGATACTCTTATGGCCCCCAATATATAAATCGGCAATATCCCCGAAAATATTAAATCTTCCCTTCCTAACAGATCGTGCTTGCTCTTTATATACGTTTTCATTTGTGAGCGTACAAAATCACATATTAATATCTTGATATCATATATTTATATTTGTGTTCGAACATATGGGCCGCCAAAATTCGTCAGAATTCTGCCAAATCGAGATGTGAAATATATCGCCGCAATAAGTCGAACTGTAAATCATGCCATTATAGTTTCTTATTAAACGATACAATTTGTCAGAAGACTCATCGACATGATCGATCATTTATTGGTTAATAGTATCAAAGGCCTTGGAGAAGTCGAGAAATATTCCTATAGTGTGGAGTTTATTGTCAATTGAATGAGCTACTTTATCTAAATCTAAATATCTAAATCCTTATAATATCGATCATGTCGATGAGTCTTCTGACAATGTATCGTTTAATTAAGAAGACTATATGCCTGATTACAGGTCGACTTATGTGGCGGCGAGATATTTCACATCTCGTTTGGCGGATACTGACGAATTTTGACGCCCATAGTCGCCTATAATAAATATATCAAGATATTAATATGTATTTTGTCTCAATTGAAAACTATTAAAGAGCAAGCGATCTGTTAGGAAGGGGAAGATTAATATTTTCGGGGGAATTTATTGCCGTATTTATTTTGGGGGCATAGCTAGTCCGTATTAGGCTGGGGATACTTGTATCGTCCAGTGTTGAGCGGCAGCTATTTTAAATCATAATTATTTGGGGTATGTGGGGGGATGAGCTTAAAGTACCCGTCTGTTAAGCTGAGGTTGCATTATTATGCAGCGTTCAGGGCAAGGCGGGAAGTATGCTTTGCTCATCCGTGTCTCTTGCCTGTTAAAAACCAGGGGCTGGTCAAACAGCTCGCTTGTCATTAAGCAGGAAGGGAGGGAGAAATAATGGGGAGATTATTATATACGGCTTGGGGGAAAATCTGTTTATTTGTTTCCCGGCCGCACAAGCCGGTTGAATGGTTCCTGACAGGTTGCAATTATTTTGTGTAAATAGTGGCATTTTAGCACTTTCACTCTGAAAATTTCAATGAACAGTTTATTTGAGAAACTATTGATGATGATAATCAGCTTTCAATAAAGACCATGGTCAAACGCAAATATACAAAAGCTTGTTGCATTCCTCTTGTCTAAGTGTGGTAATAAATAAATATATATATATATATATATATATATATATATATATATATATATATATTTGTATGTATACCCAAATTTCAAAATAGAATGAGCTACTTCGCACATCATGCAGAAACTAATGACAATTTTTTAAAGAAAAATGGGTGGGAACAAATGAAACATATTATATGCCATGAAAACATATAGCAACATTGTCTTCCTTTTTGTTTGCGAGCGTGGAGTGCGAGCCGAAAATTTTGCCTTATAATAACATTAAGCGGTGTATTTGACATATATAATGTATAATATACTGTTATGCCTCTTTAATACCTTATTTATTTTTTATTATCCTTTCACTAAGAATTTCTTGCTGAGTAATCAACTGGCCCTTAAAAAAGAAACAGACGCAAAAAGTCTGTCTTCATCGCGGAACGCATGTAAAACAAAGTATTTGATAGTTATCATGTTAATGATTCATAACTTCTTGTTGACTTCAGGGCGATGAAAATTAGAGGGAATAGAAGAAAATTGAATTTTAGGCCTTAAAACTCGCAGAGGAGAGTTAAGAAAGAAATCAAGGGCGGTGGGAACACGTCCACCCCCCAGACCGTCGAATGGAGAGTTATAAACACATGGAAAGTCATTATAAGCACTTTGCCATTAAATTATTGGGTTAATTTAAATGACAATACATCATGTGAATGTAAAGGGCAAATAATGTTAAATAATTTTAAGACCTTTTTCTATTTTTTATTATTCAATTTTTTATTTTTTTATTATTTTTTTATTTTTGTTGGGGGGCGGAACTAATACAGACCTCAAACGTAAAGGAACGCTACGGGCACTCCGGTGGTTCGTTATGACGCTGGTCTAGCATCGTGGTTCGAATCCCGCCAGGCAGCTATTGATTTTTTTTTTTTTCATATGTGCTGGTTTCAAATTTATGCACACAGGCAGTTGCGTGTGTTTCTACCAGATGCATGGTTCTAACGTTGAGTGTAAATTACTTGTTATTAAAATCCAACGGCGTAAATTCCTTAGTTTGATTTCATGTCTATGGATAGTCTAATGATACCTGGTGAGTACGCGTTATGAACGCTCAGTATCATATGGTCCTATACGCTCAAAAAGAAGTCGTAGGTTCGAATCCGCCCAGGCAGCCTATAGATATTTTTTTTTTCACATAGCTGTCTGAGTTCAAATTTATCACACAGCACGAGTGCGTGTGTTTTCTAACAGATGCAATGGTTAACACGTTTGGAGACAAATGAATAAATTACTTGTCTATAATACAGACCTATTAAAAACCTAAATTTTTGCATTTTAAGGAATTTTAGGTTCAAATTGTAGTTCCAAATAAAACATACAAGCGAGAGCGCGAGCTGATATTTAAAAAGCAATAAACCGAAAGCAAAACAATGTAACTAATTAAATCAATTTTCCTTAATTATTTTTCCGGTAGGAAAAAAAAAAAAAAAAAAAACGCGGC
The DNA here is from genome assembly GCA_940671915.1 of Paracentrotus lividus. NCBI lineage: Eukaryota > Metazoa > Echinodermata > Echinoidea > Camarodonta > Echinidae > Paracentrotus > Paracentrotus lividus. The sequence continues at coordinate 99,624 of CALNVZ010000290.1, read as the reverse complement.
ACAAATTTTTTTTTTTTTTTTTTTTTTTTTGCCGAGCGAAACATTATTTGCACCACTGTGACCTTATTTAGCCTTTTTCAATTATTCACAGATGTTAAACAATATCAGGATGTAAGCAATCATTTATTTTTTTTTTTCCTTCTTAAAATTGAATTAAAAAAAACATTCGAAATTACTTTATCCCTTAAATTCACCGAATATGATTATTGCTCACTATAATGGTCACTTTTGCATGCATAAACAGTGCAAACAAAGCATTAAAAAAAAAAAAAAAAAGAAAATTTTTAATCTTTTAGTTAATTGCACAGACAAGTACAAAATTAATGTGCAAGCTATTTAAAACCAACTTTAAAGCTAAGATTGTGTCCTTATGTTTGACGTTTTGCATTTAAATCACGCCAGCGAAAATCATCAGCGTAATGTTTAATTTTGTTTGATAGCTTTCTTTTTTCATATAAATTTATATAGCAGGGTATTTTATGCACCTTTCCGCTCATTTAATACATTTGTATGATTTTATGATACGCCCATAATGCGGATCTCTGTTTTAACAAAGTTATAGTTATTTGTTATATTTATTTATCATTATGCTATCCTGTGTAATATTACGTTGGGTCTAAGCATCATTTTTATTACAGAGTGATTACAGAATAAAGTAATTATGATATGTATATTTATTATTGATTTGTAAAACACTTATCCATATGAATTCACACATCTTCCCCCTTAGTAAGTCGAACTTTCGTAATTGTACAGGTCTAATCAAATAATGAAAGGATAGTGTAAAAGGGACATTTTTCGAACTCACCTTCCCAGATAAGCGATTACTAACAATCTGGTCCAAATCTGTAAAATTCTCGCTTGAAATTGTTCTTGGTGGAGCCGATCAGGTGCAGAATTTGGCATTATCGAGTTGCGCCGAATTTCGATGGCGATAACTCTCACACAGAGTGTGAATTTCCGTGTGAAGAATGATCACGTGACTTTGAATATGTGATCAAATAAAGGGTCGGGCGCAGATTGAATTTAGTCATGGAACTTGTGATATGGGGAATTCCAAGTTCAAAGTCTCACAACATCGGAACAAAAAGAATACACCATTTTGACAAATGTTTACGTCATCTAAAATTAACATGATAATAATTCCATTGTCAAAACAGGTCCTAAGTGCAACGATCTACGACGGATTTCGTACAAAATTCTACCTCAAAGGTACTTTTTTAAACACGCACATTGCAGGTACAAAACGCAAGAATTGTTTTCAATGCCTCTCCTACAGAAACATAGCAATCGCAGAAGTTGGCCTACGACGCCTAAATGCAACGTAGTCTACGATCACTTGTGATAATGTTGTGAAAGCTTTACGTGCAAAGGAATCATTTTAATCAATATTTTTTTCTAACAATTGCTGAAAACCCTAATAGTCCAGTAAAAATAGGAAATGACCCAATTGAAACAAATTGCAACACAAACGAAATTTTTAGCATTGCACTATAATTATAAATAACAAATCAAAAGTATAGGAAAATCGAAGCTGTGAAACAATGTCTAATTTGCATAAATTCAAAATGTCCGCCATTTGCCAATGTTTGAACTGTGCAGTCTGTTTCAAATAAAATGGTAAAAGTGAAACATTTATTTACAGTATGAAGATTAATCACAACCTGATATTGTTTGGTATAAAGCAGGAAAATCAGAATTTTTCTGCAATTTTGTTTTTTTCATAACATTTTGTGCTGTAATTTTTGAGATATGACTAGTTTTCTACAATGCAGGGGCCGCGGAGCGTTTTTGAAAGTGGAGGGGCTGAGCCGAAAGTGGGGGGCTGAACAGGCTAAAAATCACAAATGTATGGTCATTTTTGCGTTTTTGTACACGTTGGCTGAAAAACGTGGGGGCTGCAGCCCCCCAGCCCCCCCCCCCCCCCCCCCCCCCCCGGCTCCGCGGCCCCTGCAATGAAGAAAAATCCAGTTTTTCGCACGCCATCCCATGTCTTTGTGTAGGTTTCGCATAAACGCCACGAATTCAGAGCTCCACAACAAAAGAAATGCGTAATTTCGATTTGTTCCTTGTCGCACAAAATTCAGCATAACTTTTGCTTTACGAAAGCAAATTATACAGAACAAAGCGCAATAGCAAGAAAAATCTTTCGGCTTTAATTTGGTACCACATAGAAACATCATTTGAAGAGATTTCACACGTAAATTATTTTTTTCCCGACTGTACCATTTTTTTTTACACAGACTGTAAATTCGGATCTAAGACTTGGATAAACATAATTTTAAATTCCATTCTAATGTTTTCAGAGTAGATGAATAAGTTGATTCACATCATTTGGATAATTTGATAACATATATGTTGTTTTAGAGACATTAAAGCAGTAGAACAATGACTAATTTGCATATTTTCGAAATGACCCCTATTCAGTAAATGTTTTGCCTGTATCTCCGGATCTAGGAGTCATAGAAACAAAGTTTCTGTGTCTATATATGTTTTCAGGGTAGAGTAATACGTTAATTGACAGAATTGAGATCATTAGATAACATAAATGTGTTTTCAGAAACATTGGAGCAGTAGAACAATGACTACTTTGCATAAAATGGCCGCCATTAAGCAGTATTTTGCCTGTATACCCTGATCTAGGACTATTAGAAAAACAATTAACGTATTCCTCTAACCTAAAAACATAGGTAAAGATACAAAAAATGTGTTTCTAATAGTCCTAGATAAGGATATACAGGCAAAATAATGCTGAATTTCGGCCATTTTATGCAAATTAGTCATTGTTCTACTACTTCAATGTTTATGCAACCACATTTATGATATCTAATGATCTCAATACTGTCTACTAGCGTAAACCTCAACCCTGATAGGTATAGACACAACAATTGTGTTTCTACTATTTCGAGATCAGGTTATTATAGGCAGAATAATGCTGAATGGCGGTCATTTTATTCAAATTAGTCAATGTTCTACTGCTTCAATGTTTCTTTCTAAAACCACATTTATGTTATCTAATGATCTCAATACTGTCTATTAACGTATTCCTCAACCCTGAAAACATAGGTACAGACACAGAAATTGAGTTTCTAATAGTCCTAGATCAGGATATACATGAAAACTAATGCTGAATTGCGTCCATTTTATGCAAATTAGTCATTGTTATACTGTTTCAGTGTATCTGAAACTACATTTATGTTATCTAATAATCTCTGTCAATTAACCTAATCCCTCTACTCTGGCAACATAGGTATAGACACAGAAATTATGTTTCTATGACTCCTAGATCCGAAGATACAGGCAAAACAAATATTGAATAATTACCATTTTAAAAAAAAATATGCAAATTAGTCATTGTTCTACTGCTTTAATGTCTGTAATACTACATATCTGTTATTAAATTTATCTGTTATTAAATTTATCTGTTATTAAATTTATGATATCTAATGATCTCAATACTGTCTACTAGCGTAAACCTCAACCCTGATAGGTATAGACACAACAATTATTGTGTTTCTATTATTTCGAGATCAGGTTATTATAGGCAAAATAATGTTGAATGGCGGTCATTTTATTCAAATTAGTCAATGTTCTACTGCTTCAATGTTTCTGAAACCACATTTATGTTATCTAATGATCTCAATACTGTCTATTAACGTATTCCTCAACCCTGAAAACATAGGCAAAGACACATAAATTGTGTGTCTAATAGTCCTAGGTCAGGATATATACAAGCAAAATAATGATGAATGGTGGCCATTTTATGCAAATTAGTCGTTGTTCTACTGTTTCAATGTATCTGAAACTACATTTATGTTATCTAATAATCTCTATCTGTCAATTAACCTTATCCCTCTACTCTGACAACATAGGTATAGACACAGAAATTATGTTTCTATGACTCCTAGATCCGAAGATACAGGCAAAACAAATTTTGAATAATTACCATTTTAAAAAAATATGCAAATTAGTCATTGTTCTACTGCTTTAATGTCTATAATACTACATATCTGTTATTAAATTTGCTAAATGGCGGCCATTTTGAATTTTTGCAAATTAGACATTGTTCCACAGCTTCGATGTTCCTATACTTTTGATATGTTATTTTGATTACTATAATAGTACATTGCTGAAAATTTCGTTTCTGTTTCAATTTGTTTTGGGGTTTCGCCATTTTCCCCTATCTTTACTGGACTTTAGTATAAATGGACTAGCGTAATGTAACTGGAGGTAGGTGGACAAGGGAACAATTTACCCAATGAAAATGAGGGGGAAACAAGAAATAATTGTGTTGGCTAAAATTTGGTACGCATGTACAGTGCGTCCCTAATAAAAGTAAATCCAAGTTTGAGAGCCTCAGCGGAGAGCCTCAACGGAGAAACCTCACGACCGGTAGTTCATCACAGCTACGTGTAGGCTGTAGAAGGATGCCAGTTAGCACACCCTCTCTTCTTCCAGCTTAGCACACTGAGAACTGCAAAAACTGAACCGTGTAACTTCCATCCCCGGTCTCCCCCCTACGTATGTGTCATTTATTATCATTTCGTAACAAAGAGTAACTCATATTCTACCCAGTGATACCAAACTTATACTTGTGCTGTCTTGGTTAACTGAGAACATGTGTTTTGCAAAATTTCCATCAAAAATAGTTTGTCGCAAGTTTTAGGAGAAGCAACCCTGACTTCGAATAAATTCTCGATCATTCATTCATTGTTTGGGGTCAGCCTTCCTGAGTCCATTCATAAGAGACAAAAGATTACTTGGTCTATTGAAATGCAAGGGTTGATTTTGCCTAAACTTGATATAAATCAATTTCGACGCTTTTTGCTTGAAGTCCAAGTGATCAGTCATCCGTCACAACACAAGTATAAGTTTGGTATCATTGAATATAATATGAGTTACTCTTTACTATGAAATAAATGCCAATGTCATACAAGCTATACAATTTTGATTTGAGGCTCTCAAAGTTGGATTTACTTTTTTTCTGGGGCGAAATGTGCATTTTATTTTAAAGACAACATTTGGGAGTGGACAGAACTGTCTTTAGTCACAAACTGCCACACAATCATGATCTCGACCAGTGGTTGAAGATTGTTAAAGGACTCATCCGGGCTGGAGTTTGCTTTATAAGAAAAATAAAGTAAAATCTAAAAAGCACAGCACTGAAAATTTCATCAAAATCGGATAAGAAATAGCAAAGTTATGAATTTTCTTAGGTTTTGATTGTTTTAGGAAACAGTTCTTCAAATTGGCAAACTGATGATGACTCAGTCCCCCTACTTTCTTTGTTTTTTATTGTATGAAATACCAATTATCAAGATTTTCTGCCCCAAGGACATACAAACACGGATTAATCCTTGTGGAATGTTCAAGGTCACAAGTGCTTTTACTTATTTCAGTATGAGGGACAGATTTTCTGTATACGCAATATATGAAAAAATGAGATAGGATTTCATATAATAAAATACACAAGAAGTAGGGGGACTGTGACATCATCATTTTGCTCATTTGAATATTCAAATATTCAAATGAGACAATGAGACAATGCCAAGAACTGTTTTACGAAAAAAATTCAATACCTAAAAAAATGCATAACTTTGTTGTTTTTCATCCGATTTTGATGAAATTTTCTGTGTTGTGTTTGTTAAATTTTACTGTACTTTACAAAACTTTTTCATTTCAGCCCGGACTCCTCCTTTAAAAGGTCCTTGTCTGGTGCCTCAACAAACCCATCCTTGGCTAGGAGATTGATGATGATTATTTTGTGGGGCAAGAAATATGCGAATTCTTTGATTGAAGGTCACTTTAAAAAAATTAGTTTGATGCACTCCCAAAAATTATGTATCTCATTTAATACGACACTAATGAAATGGCAAAGAAAAGGCTTTGTTTTTCATTTCCATGGCCAATCTTTTCTCCCGAAATATGCCGATTATTGTACCATATACATGTTTGAAAAATTCAACACCAATTTATTGCCTCTTATGAAGTGAATAATAAAAAAATGTCGCGTAATTATCAAGCTGTCTAGTTTGAATTATGAAATTATAATAATTAATGTTATGATGTATGGGTATTACTCTGCCTCCATAATTATGTTGAAACACTTTTCATTTTGATTTTTGCACTCATGACTGAATAACAGACAATCATTGATAAAAGGCAAAATCTCACTTGCATCAAGTTGCTGAGTGAAGATTAAAATACATTTGAAAGACCTATGTCAACAAATACGCACAGATGCGTGCGCAAAACACATAAACATTATCCCCCACACACACACTCTCACCCTCACACACTTCCTAAATCTCTCTCCAAGCCCAATTTCCTTCCTGATCCTAAATTAATATTATTCCTTTAATATCTGTTTCTTTTGTGACTTTTTTACTATCATTCTTGAATTATATATGTAATTAGTAAAACGTTGATTAAAATGAGCTTATTCACTTGTCTCTTATGTTCGGAAGTGTAGTTCTCTAGTGTTGATTATCTAGCTAGTAGAATACAACAATAACTCATATTGGTATTAATTATACGTGTGGGGTAATGTTCTGGAGGCAAAATTTTAGCTCGCGCTTCGCGCTCACAAACAATATAACATACAACTCGCACTTTAACGATTTAACTCTATGTCTTCAGGTTCGTATTTTTGTGGAATATGTTTTTATTTGTTCCAACCTTTATTTTCTTAATTGTCATTTAGTTTTGTTCTGGGGCATAATAGATTAATGATGATAATAAACGATCATTCTATTTTGAATTTTGGGTATCATATCAAAGTATTTTTAGAGTAAGCCTTATTTCAGTCGAGAATCTATATAAGTCCATTCGAGGGTCTCCGTCTCCCAACGCGTGACCGCTATCCACATGAAAATCAGCAAGCCCCTGATAGTAGGGTGAGAACCGGGGAAACATATATAATTGTATACAACGGGGCTGATGGTAAACAGAGGCTCCAATACAATGTTGGTAATTTGCCATACATGGTGGTAAAATTTTGTGCCAAAGGAAAACATACAGCAATATCATCAAAATCATCAAATGGTATATGTGTAAAAAAATTAAAAAATAGCAGCAATACCATACAATTGGCATTTGTGCCAAAAAACCAATACAGCAATACCACTAACATATGGTAATTTGTGCAAAAAACCATAACAGCAATAAACCATACATAGGTATTAGTGCCAAAAGCCATACACAATAATAACTAGCATGTATGGTATTTGTGCAAAGAAAACGCATACAGAACAATACATATCCAGTAGGGTATTCGTGGCCAAAAAACACATACAGCAATGACATAGCCTATGGTATTTGTGTCCAAAAACCATACAACAATACCATACATATGGTATTTGTGCCAAGAAACCATACATATGGGTATTTGTGCAACGAAACCATACATATGGTATTTGTCCCAAAAACATACAGCAATACCATAGCTATGGTATTTTGTGCAAAAAAACCCCATACAGCAATACCATAGATATGGTATTAGTGCTCTAAAAAGCCATACAGCAATACCATACTAATGGTATTTGTGCCAAAAAACCATACAGCAATACCATACATATGGTATTAAGTTCAAAAAGCAAAACACAAGAAATACTATAAGCATTATAGGTTATTTGTTGCGAAGAACAATCCATTGGACAGAAATGTCCAATACATTGATACGGTATATCGTGCCAAAAAAACATACAGCAATACGCATACCTATGGTATTTGTGCCAAAAAACCATAACAGCAATACCATACATTATGGTATTTGTGCAAAGAAACCATAACATATGGATGTTGTGCAAGAACCATACATATGCGGTATTTTGGTCCAAGACCCATACATACGGTATTTGTGCCAAAAACCATACAGCAATACATACATATGGTATTTGTGCCAAACAAAAACCATACAGCAATAACATACAATATGGTATTGTGTGCCAAAAAAACCATACAGCAATACCATTCATATGGCATTTGTGCAAAAAACCATACAGCAATTACCCATACATATGGTATTTGTGCCAAAAAACCATAACAGCAATAGCGCATACATATGGTATTAGTGCCAAAAAAGCATAACACAAAATACTATACATATGGTATTTGGGCGAAGAAACCATCATTGGTATTTCGTGCCAAAACCATACAAGCAAATACCATACCTATGGTATTTGTTGCCAAAAAAAACTATACAACAATACCATACATATGGAATTTGTGCAAAGAACCATACATATGGTATTTGTGCCAAGAAACCATACATATGGTAAATTTGTGCCAAGAAACCGATACATATAGTATTGGGTGCCAAAAACCATACAGCAATACCATAACATATGGTATTTGGTTTCCAAAAAAACCATCACAAGCAAACCATGACAATATGGTAATTTGTGCAAAAAAACATACAGAAATACCATACATATGGTATTATGTGCAGAAAAACTCATACAGGCAATACAACATATGGGTTATTTGTGCCAAAAAAACATACAGCAATACCATAGCATATGGTATTTGGTGCAAAAAAAACCATACAGAAATACCATACCAGTATGGTATTTGTGCCAGAAAACCATACAGCAATACATACATATGGTATTTTTGCCAAAGAAACCATAAAGAGCATAACATAACATATGGTAATTTGTGGCAAAAAAAAAAAAACCATACCAGCAATACGATACATATGGTATTTGTGCGCAAAGACAACATAACAGAAAATACATACATATGGTATTTGTCCAACAGAACCATACAATATGGTATATTTGTGCCAAAAACCATACAGCAAATACCATACCTAATGTATTGTGCCACAAAACATACAACAATACATACATATGGTATTTGTGCAAAGAAACCATACATATGGTATTTGGTGCCAAGAAACCATACATATGGTAATGTTGTGCAAGAAGACCATACATTATGGTATTGTGTGCAAAAAAACCATACAGCAATACCATAATCCATATGTTATTTGTGCCAAAAAACCATACCAGCAATACCATACATAACTGTATTTGTGGCAAAAAAACATACAGAAATACCATACATATGGTATTTGTCCAGAAACCTACAGCAATTACATAGCATATGATTGTTGCCAAAAAACATACCAGCAATACATACATATGGTATTTGTGCAAAAAAAAAACCATACAGAAATGAGCATACTACATACTGGTATTTCTGTGCCAGAAAAACCATCAACCAGCAATACAATACATATGGTATTTTTTTGCCAAAAAACCATAGAGAATACTATACATATGGTAATTCTGTTGGCAAAAAAAAAAACCCATAACAGCATACCATACAATGGTATTTGGTGCCAAAAAAACCATACAGAAATACCATACATATGGTTTAATTTTGTGCCAACAAACCAATGACCCAGAAATACTATAACATATGGTATTCTGTGCCAAAAACCATACAGGAATACCATAACATATGCGAATTATGTGCCAATACGACAGCACTGCGTATGGTATTAATATGGTACTGTTTTTCTGTGTGGTATTTTCCCTATGGTACCTTCCTATGTATTCGTTTCTTAACCAATACGACATACATAGGAATCCACTGGACATCCTCAGAAATACCATATGAATACCACAGGACATTCAGAAAATACCATAGGAATAACCACAAGGACATTTTTGTAAGGGGTAGAAGTCCTCGATATGACTAAACCCTGCTGTTGGAGAAAATATTGTGGAATTGCCCTCATGGTGGAGGTAGGGGAGGGGCCTAGGAGCACAGCTCCCTATAAATCCACTGTCAATGCTTACTTATAGAATTATTTGATATTCACGAAAGAAAGTAAATCACAATAATTCAAATCGGTATTTAACATTGTGAGGAAATTACAACGAATTCACATCATCTACACTTCATCTTTTAAAAGGGGGGACCTTTTCGATAAATAAAAATGTCCCTTTTTACTCATAACGTCTTTTAAAACCCTAAATTCTCCGTTCTGTCCCCATGCGACCCTCCGTCGCAAATATCCATGAACTGTAACCACAATACGTGAAAAACTCTGACCCAATACATGGGCGTATTCTGGGGGGGGGGGCCGCTTTTACGGGCCGGGTCCCCCGGGTAGGCGCCCGAAAAGGGCGCCCAAAATGCACTCAAAGGGGCGCCGTTGCCTTTATGGGGGCGCCGAATTGAGCAAAATAGAAAAATACAAATTAAAAAAAGAAAAAAAAAAAAAAAAAAGAAACGAAATTAAACGTATAAAATGGGCATGAAGTGAGCTGATTGACCTCTAAAACCTTATCTCTATGTTAAGAATATGACCTTTTTGGTTTGGCCGCAGCCGAAAAATAATTCACCCGGTGAACGTAAAAAAAATAGGATGTACCTTTCTGGATCACCACTGGGGGGCGCCAAAATCAAAATCACGATCGGGCCCCGGGTGCCAATCCCTGGATACGCGCCTGCAATACCCCCTGCTTGAGACAATTTAAACCTTGCGAAAAGGGTGTTGTTGACAATCAGGAGGCGTTTGGTGTAGTTTTTGGTGCGGGATAGGGGAGGAGGCTTGGGGCCCTTCCCTTCCAATTTTCTCTTATTCCACTGATCCTAAGTCGCCCCCCCCCCCCTTCAGAAAAGTGACGCCTTTTTCACCGTGACGCATATTTCAATTTCGTTCCGCCGCCTGATCATGCTGATTGTATCTTTTTAACAAAGGTAACTTTGGCCATTGTCATACTGAAAAGGGGGGGGGGGGCTGAAAAACCCTCTCACTTCATAGACAAGTGGACAGGTACTGTCTCCGTAGTCGTTATTGGAGTAATAAGCCCTTATATTTTTTCCAGTGGAAAAGGCGAGCGATGTTTCTTCGTAGCTTAAAGACCATGCAGATGCGGGACGCATTATACGCCATTCTTACAGCATCCGATCGTGAAAGCAGATGCAACATTATGTTACGCCCCTCTACAAGCGAGATGTATGCTAACATTTCAATTTGGTTATATATGTAAGTATGTTGATAGTTCATAGAGATTCATGTAACCTTCAACCTGGAGAATTAAAATATACCTCAAATCAAGGAGAAATGATTCGACACTGAATCAATTCTTGTGGTTGGCCTATGCTAGGGCCTAATTTTTAGCTGCAATTTGGAACGAAATTCCATTGGCACTTTTTTCAAACAAAATTAGTGCCAAACGAAATCGTCCTAAAATGTCCAAATTGGTCTCGTGATCTTGACTCAAGCGGAATCTCAGTCCGCCTCAAAGTCTTACTAATACTTTACTACAACTTTTCAGTGCGCTTGTTTGACATCTTTCTGTTTAAAGACTGCCGGATTCAGAATTGAAACTTCGACTCCAGACAGAAATTAGGTAGGTTTGTGGTAGGGCGTGTGCAATAAAAATTAATACTGCCACTACATCGTATGAAAAATACATTAACGGTGATCATGTAATTCCGACTTACTTTTACAGTCTTCTTGGGAAATCGGTCGGCGCACCTATCAACATGGACGGTATACATGACGTTGTTGGCAGGGCAGAGGGCATTCCACACTGGCAAAGTAATGTATTTGTTTGTTTGGTAAAATTCTATTGAATTTTCGTTTCATATCAAAGTTTCAGGACGACAGATTTGTATAACTATTTAACAGCTCATGATTCAGAACTTTTCGCAAATGAAGCCAGATACCTGAGCAATGAAGCTGAAGCATGAAGAACACACATTTCGACACAGGGAAGTGCCCATTTATCACAACGCTACCACTTGTCATTGTGGCAACTGACTTTGATGAAACAAGAAAACAAGAAAAATTGATGTAGGAAAAATATGCCTTACATTTAGGTTCTCAATGTCTTGACATGTTTCTTTGGGGGGGGGGGAAATTAAAAGGTTTTCTGAACGGCTTAGCTAAAGTGTAGCGTTGTGGCGGCGTCGGCGCGTTGAAAAGTTGAAATAATCGACGAAAAAAAATAAGGTGTCTCGAAAAAGCGTCCTGCAAAAAAAAGGAAAAGAATTCAGGTCGATTTTGGAACTTTTTTGAATGGAAATGAAATTAATCATTTCCGGATCGAGACTTAGCATAAGCCCTTTGTGGGATTAGTGTGCATGTGTGTGTGTTGTGTGTGGTGTGTGTTTGTGAAAAATTGTGTGACTAATAGTTCCAAAACGATGAAAAGTTCGGTCGAGCTCCTTTTACGGCCACGACAGCTTATTCGACATCGGCAGCAATCAGAAACGCGATGGGGATAGTCCCTGGGTGTATTTCTGCAAAGACTTGTCCGCCGTTTTAATCGCGAAGAACTGTATAAGCTAGCTGAATGCTCTGCCTGATTGGCTGAGAGCAAATTTTGTTGATAAAAAAGTTTGTTGGTATGTCAAGTCATTTGATGAAATGATTATAGAACAGAACATTGATTAGATATCAATACTTTTGTAACTAGTGAATATTGTATCCGTTTATGTTACCTGGCTGTTGGCAGCCCCGTGGCTTCACCTCCGCCATCTGACCTTGTAGACTCTAGTCTAGGATCGATCACACGTGCAACATCGGACATCGACTCGATAACGCCAATTCGCTAATAATTGGCAAACTAGTATTTTATCAAAAATCATGGGCTGCACCCAGGACTTGACGACCCGGGCCAAATATGTTTATAACTTTGGCGCCCCTGCGCAATTTGTGCGCGCCCCCGTCCAGGAGCTGTACATTAAGCCCCTCTCCACAAGAGAGAAGTCCAACACTCAAATTTTGGCGGCCCCTATAATCTCCCACCGCACAATGAATGTGGGGCTTATTTTAACGCAGCCTTTAATAATGAATAGGCACGATTAATGACTGCTACAATTAGATGTCATCGTTAGAAGATGTAAACACATCACTTAGGTCGATATGGGTCTGTATAAATATTGCCATTGCCACGTATTATAATGTTGAAGTCTTAATATTATCATTTAAATAATATTTCTAACTAGATAAGCAATAATATAATAAATAATAAAATAATAATAGATAATCGAATAATAATAATATGATGAATGAATAATATATAGTAATAATATAATGAAAAATTTATCATTATTATTATTATCATTATTATTATAATGAATAATTAATAATAATAATAATAATAAAATTTATCATTATTATTAATCATTATTATATTATTATTAATTATCCGGCTTTGTAACTCATCACAATGCCAGCTCTAAATTTTTTGTCTGGAAAGAACTTGAATTTCCAAAAATTTTCACAAAAATCGATCCAGAATCTTTTTTCTTTTTCGTAAGGGCTTTCAAGACACCATTATCTTTTTTTTTCGTTCGATTATTTCAACTTTTCAAACGCGCCGCGCCGCGCCACAGAAACGCTACCACTTGCATTAAGCCTTCTGAACAACAGTTATGTTTTATTTGGTTTTGGAATATAGAACTTTAGAGAAAAAATCCAAGTGAGAGAAGCTGTTGAAGTGAAAAAGTTGCAAGAAACAGTTTAAGGCGGAGTAATTTTCTTTTTCTACTTTCCCCCCAGAACGTGACACCTCTTGGAAGCTGTGTCTGACAAAACATCATTCCCAACTCTGGAAAGGTTCTGGAAATCCGCGAGGAAATGGACCCCTGGTGGCATGTTCCTCCAATGAATTCCTGGAGAAATGTATCGATGATTAGAATCTTAAGTAGTTATAGCTTGGTCTTTATGTGTAACCTTCGTAATATATCCAGTTAGAATAGTGACGCGTTTAAGCCATTTTATTGCATTACATGGGTCACTATGGAACTTTAATTATAGCTTGTTACTGTCATAAACCGTGGTTTGTGTGGAACTTTACGAAGTGACGCAACAACCTATCATGCCTATGTGTTCTTCGTGTATAACGCAGATTCTGAAATATGGTGTTGTCTTGCCCATTTCGAATATTGAATAAGGGAACTTTTGCATATTATTTAACTTTATGATTCATGATGGGACATTTATAAAACACCTGATGAGATTTCTCAAAGCGCGAAGTAATTAGGCGTCAGGAAAATATGGGACCAAGCCGAGGGTTCACGAATTGTTTGTATTAAAAAAAATCAATGATGTTGAATGTGAGTAATATAAGCTGACAAGACCCTCGTTGCTTTTCCGACCACAATCACGTTCACGTTTTACCGGAACCGTCCCAAAAACTAGGGCTAAGAAGAAGTACATGACATGCTTAATCCATTCTGCTAAAAAGAAATACAAATTCATGATTCTGTTTCTAATCTTTAACTATTTAATTCATATTTTATCATGTGCCTTGCCTTATAAAGTTCTATTTCTAAAAACTATAATATAAATAGGGCTTTAAAATAATGTGTTTCCCTTGTTTAAATTGGAAAGCTTATTTATTCCCTTTCCACTATTTTTTTTTGCCCTACATAAAACCATATTTTTCGGATCAGAATAAGAAAAAGAAAAGAAGATTTTCTTTCACCAAGGGCAAGTCCATAGCCTGAATGTATTATACTTTCCAGATTGATCTACGACCTCAGTACAGGTTGAAACCTCAATTTGTAGCCCGAATATCATTTATTGAGCTATAAATGGAGAAACCTATGTGCGTGTATTTGATTTTCACATTTTTGATAAGGCCAGAGTGTTCAAGTGTGGACGTCATAATCATCCATCGACCACCGAAACCCCTTGCAATGAGCTTTAGTTCTGAACAGTTTTGGCTAAAAGTAAAAATGACAAGCTTTGTGTAATAATCATAAACAAGCAGCCATGACAACATCCCAGTAACACAATATCTTTGGCATTAACTCATAAATCATTACTTCTGTCAGACATGGCATAAGGTTGGGTCCATCTATGAGTATTGGACATTTTATAAAAATGGTATGGTGGGCTAATCCGTTTAATATAATGTATAAAATACTTATCTGAGATATAGTTTTTTCGTGTACATGGCACATAAGTGAAATATTCCTGTCAAAATTTAAAATTGGTAATGCTATATAGGATATCAATTGTATCTATTATGAAAATTAGATATATTGGATATGTACATTTTTTTGTATTTTTAAATGGGTTTTGTTGGAGGATCAAGTTAAATCTGTATTATCGCATCTTATAGTTCATTATGAAGTCGCCCTTTAAGGTAACAATCTCTATCGTTTGATTCTGTTATATCATTGCAAACTAAAATAAACGGTCCTTTATAAGATCAAAAGTTCTCGCCTCAAGTGACATTTCTTTCAACCCATTTGCTGAGTCCCTGGTGGAAGTAGTACTATGCTAGTTTTGAGAAACACCATCCCATAGGCCTACAAACCGCGACGCTTAGCCCCACACACCCAATACAGACCAACATGCATCGCCATGACGCACACATACTCAAACGTGAACACACACCACACACACACAGCACACACAACTTTTTTCATCTGCCTGATTAAGCATTTTTTCATTTGCAGAACTTTTAAGTGTAACTTCCTCAACAAATTAAACCACTATCCACCATCATCATCAAACATCACATCATCGATCATTCATATGCCATTCATCAATCAATACCATCATTATATCATCAACAACAAATACACGCATCAGACCATCGTCAAGTGCATATTATGCTCAATATGCTATCCAAATATATGTATCTCGTTAGCTTCGTCTTTTGTTTGTTTTAATTTGCTTAAAATGAAAAGAAAACAAAAAAAAGGCTTATTTAGACTCGTGGGAAATAGAATTTCGAACCTTGGCACCTTTTATACGTTGTTTAAAGTTTTTATATTACTCTTTTCTAACTAATGTTCGATCTAAAAAATCTTAGAAATTTTTTTTTTTTTAAATTGGAAGTGCTTTTATTCGCAGACGTAGTAGGCATTAGTGAGTGAGCGCATGTTGTGTGGTTGTGTGTGTGTGTGTGTGTGAGAGAGAGAGAAGAGAGAGAGGAGGGGGGGGGGAGATTCAAGA
>CALNVZ010000290.1:36522-77180 GCA_940671915.1 Paracentrotus lividus | reverse complement strand
TTTCATCAAAATCGGTTATAAAATAAGAGAGTTATAGAAGTTTGAAAAGTCTCGTTTTACCTTCTATGGGGATCCTCAAATTGGCAACATCATCTTCAAAATGGCTGATTTTATGGACAACTCTCCATTGGTTTTGTACACAAATTTTCAGATTTTCCCCGTTTTCTTTCAAAATACGTTTTATTTACTTATGAGCTCAACATATGTCATGGGAAAATATATTTCACACAACATATGTTGAGCTCAGAAGGAGGTAAGACATATTTTGAAAGAAAATTGGGAAAATCTGAAAATTTGTGTACAAAACCAATGGAGAGTTGTCCATAAAATCGGCCATTTTGAAGCCGATGTTGCCAGTTTGAGGATCCCCATAGAAGGTAAAACGAGACTTTTCAAACTTCCATAACTTTCTTATTTTATAACCGATTTTGATGAAACTTTTTTTAAATTGCTCCTCTCATTGTGCTCATTCTTAGAAAAATGATTATTTCCTTGGGTATTGGTCCCCTTTAAGGAGTTTCTTTCAATTGAGACTAAAACAATTGAAGCAAGCGACGTTGTAACGACAGTATGATATGCCTTGAAATATTATTTTCTCAATGTTTTACTTTAATTTATTTAATGTGTTTATGTTTTGAACTAGTTTTTATGTGTTAATTAACTGTTTAAAGTTAATTAACTTTAAAGTTAATTAACTTTAAAGTTAATTAACTCATAAAGTTAATTAACTTTAAATGTTAATTAACTTTAAATGTGTTTATGTTTTGAACTAGTTTTTATGTGTTAATTAACTGTTTAAAGTTTGCTGTAAATACGTTCCATGTATATATTATAATTTATAATTTTGTACCTGTATTAACTTTATTCTATTATGTTGGGACCCCGTTGTAAATAAGCTCTAGGGCTTTCATGGGTCATCCCGTCAAGCTTATGTGAATGTTGTTTATACTCGACAAATAAATCAAATCAAAAATCAAAAGACCTCTGGCCGCCGTCAGGCAAGGCCCGGTTTTTGCTTCTCCTATAATGCCACGGGAAAGTGCATTAAAGGAAAAGGATGCCAATACATGCACAGATGCATCCGATGTGACGCCGTCTCCCATGGAGAGTTTTCATGTACAAAACCAGCTTCAAGCCAGAACAAGTAGGGAATTGGCACCAACCCCAATCAAATTATCTCATATGATGCCTTTTCTTCTTACATACCACAACCACATTGATGGTAAAAAACTAATCGATGGTTTTAGATATGGTTTTTCTCTTGGGTTCTCAGGGGAGCGCGTGTCCATGTCTGCAAGAAATTTAAAATCAGCCTATGAATACCCCAATATAGTTCGTCACAAGATTGGAAAGGAATTACAGCTTGGTCGTATAGTAGGTCCCTTTTCTTCGCCTCCATTAGAGAATTTCCGTTGCTCTCCAATAGGTCTAGTGCCGAAGCGGGTGATGGGTGAATTTCGTCTCATTCATCATTTGTCTTCAACCTACGGGATTTTCTGTGAATGATTGCATCAATCGGGAGGAGTGCTCAGTCAAGTATTCAGACTTCGACGAGGCGGTAGAGTTAGTGGGATCTCTCGGCAAAAACATTTTTATGGAAAATCGGATATAAAATCGGCTTTCGCGATTGTTGCCAGTAAATCCTGCTGATTTTGACCTTCTTGGTATTTGTTTTGATGGACAGTTCTACTTCGACAGATGTATGGTGATGGGTGTTCAGTTTCGTGTGCAGTATTTGAGAGTTTAGTTCATTTTTACAGGCCTTGCTGTCGGCGGCATTGCTTCATCGCAGTGCGCGTCCTCCACTATCTCGACGATTTCTTTTTCCGCAGGCAAGACATCGGATGAATGTGCTCAGCATTATGCGATGTTTTGAGCTATGTGTGATCGCTTTGGCATCCCTATTGCTGATGGGAAAGCTGAGGGTCCGCTGCGAGTTTATAACCTACTTAGGTCTAGAGATCGACTCCGTCAATTTGCAGGTCAGTTCCACAGGATAAAGTCAAGGCGTTGCTAGGCATGCTAGATGAACTTCTCTGCCAAGTCAAAGCTGACATTGAGACACAATTACAATCACCACAGGTAGTCTGAATTTCGTTTGTAAGGCCATAGCGCCTGGTAGGCATTTCTCCGTAGGGTTAATCGATTTTGAACGAAGGGCATTAAGAAGGCTCATCACAGAATTCGCATTTCAAAGGGTGCTAAGGCGACATGTGGTATGGAAGAGTTTTTGCTGCATTTGTCAAACGGGATAGTAGGTTTTGAGACACGACATGGAGCGGGGAAACGATTCTTATAATTTCTATACCGGACGCAGCAGCAACGATAGGTTTTGGCATATATTTTCGATTACATTGGGCTCAGCCACGGTTTGGAATGAGGAGGTGGCTCAATGTTGGGTATTCCATTGCATATTTAGAATTGTTTCCCATTGTCGTTGGCGTTCCATATGGGCAAGCGGATCTCTTGAAGGAAAGTAATGTTCTGGTCAGATAATCATCAGTGGTAGCAGTCATTAATAAGCAACACGTCCACATGTCATGGGACTATATCCGTCGCTAGTAGTTGTCTGCTTGCAATGGAATATCTTTTTTAAGGCTAAGTATGTTCCTGGCGTTGCAATATGAACTTGCCTGAATCTTGTCTCGATTTCAGATTGCCCAGATTTCGACGCTTGCCTCCAGACGCCTGAATCTCAAACTGTACCACCTCTTCCTCCCATCTATGGGCAAGCTTCTAAATGAGAGAACAATCCTCCTAGGTTCACTTCGGGCTCAGAATACCATGAGACATTGCCAATGGTCTTGCCCTGATAGGCAGACTGACGCTTTAAAAGACGTCTAAACTGTCAAAACTGGTCAAGCTCGTCATTACCGTACGTAACACGACATCTTTATGTGGTGCTTAATGACGTTTTCCAAACGATTAATGAGAATCTGATATATTAAATATCGTTTAGCATGTTTCTATGCGATGTGATTTAGTGTTCTGGTAATGACTTAATCGAAAGACGTTAATTTCTATTCGTTTTGAAGCAAAAATTATGACAGTAATATGACGTCTTTATGGATGGTCTTACGACGTCTATAAGACCACTTTTCTTGTTCATTTTGACCAAAAATACGACATCCTTTAGACGTCTTTAAACGTCTATTAAGAACAATTTTGATGTCTTTACGCGTGTCTATAAGACCCACTATTTCTTGTTCAGTTTTTGACGCTAAAATTACGACATTCTTTAAGACGTCTTTAAAACGTCTATAAGACAACTCTTTTTGTCTATTTTTACCCAAATACGATATCTTTAAGACGTCTTTACGCGTTTATAGCACACTTTTTGCTTTCATTTTGACTCAAAATACAAATGTTTCTGTTGTGCATCAGAATATTCATCGTAGCAGTTATTCTGAGATTTGAAAAAAAGGGGAAAAAGTGACGTAGAAATACGCAATTTTAAGCCGATGTTAACCGGCATATTTGGCTGATTGACATTAAAGTCGAAAATTTGTTTTAATTATTTACATCGATGTATGCTATAACACAATGTTCAAAGGTGATTCATAATGACAGTACTTCTTCATGATTGTCATTAACAAAGTGATAATTTAATAATTAAGTAACCTGTCTGTTCTTCAAACATTTGTCTGTAGCACTTTATATTAGGCAGGAACCGCGGACATACTGCAAGGCTATTAATATGGGGGGGGCCCGGGGGGCTTTGTGAGGACTAGCATTAGGTTATAGATTATTAGGCATATGGTAGAGGATAGGACTAGGGATCTAGGACTGTCAGTATTAAGAATGGTCAACACTCCTCTGATAGTACAGTGACTGTGTCTCTAAATACGTCAGGAAAAAAATTTTATGACGTAAATTTGCACCGCGTTTGGACGTCTTAAGTTTCGGTATTTTACGTATAAAGATGTCAGTTTTAGAGCGTAAATAGATGGGTCGTAAAAATACGGGAATTGTTGCGCTTTAAGACGGTCAAACGTGGGTGCAAATTTACGTCCAAATAGAAGATGGATCTTTTCCTGACGTCTTTAAGACGTCTGACGTGACGTCTTTAAGACGTCACTCTGCTATCAGGGTGGTCATCTTTCCAGAAATTTAGGGGTGAATATCAATTTAACACTTTGGATGAGCCCAATGTCGAGCAGGTCGCGTTGTTCATTGCTTACATGTCTTGGCAGGGATTTGCTGCCAATACGGTAGCTACCTATGTTTCTGGTTTATCATTTTATTTGCGCAGCAACGGGAAAGAAGATATTACACAAGTATTCCCTATAAGACGGCTAGTGGACGGTTCTAGGAGGAGGCGTTTAAGAAAAGATATTAGGTGCCCGATTACTTTACCCATATTGCAAGGTTTAATAACTGCCCTGCCCTCAGCATGTTCTAATTCTTACGACTCTAAGCTCTTCAAGGCGGTGTTTTTAGTAGCTTTTTATGGTTTTTTGCGTGTTAGCGAGTTCACCGCGAAGAATGGGGAAATCCCTCTCACGAGCGGTGACGTAACTGTGCGAGGGGAATCCCCCCATCGCCAACTATTGATAGATGTCCGTTTCTCCAAGACCGCACGTATGTTCCTAATATACGCAATCAATTGCCGCGACGTGGAAGGGGCCATATTGACATATATATAGGCATCGACGCAAGAGGGCTGCTAATATTGTCACGTGAGGGCGGCAGTTATTTTTCTCGATTTGTCTTCTCCAAGGCTGAAATAATTTTTTCAAAATCTTCAATAAGATATCTAATGAGATTTAAACTTTTTTAGTAACGCATTTGGTCACGCTTTCTCCTGAATCTACCTTTTGAATTAACAATTTAGACAATCAAACCTGATTGGCATTTAAAAACTAATTTGCTAATTAAGGCACTTGAGGGAAGATTACATATTAATTTTAAACCCAATTTTATCTTCTTTCCGAATTTTTAGTGTTTATTTTGTTTCTTTTATCTTGTTTTGTAATATATCTACCTTGATATTGTGAATTTTGGTAAAGTGAATATAAGTGATTCTTTTATTTAAAAAATCTTTCAAATTTGGGCTGACGCTTTTAATTATCTACAAAAACATAAATATATGGGACTATGTATCCTCAACTCTAATATGGTCAGGAAAGGCCCGGATATTTAACCACGCGTGTATCTGGGTTATCGTCGGGGGGGGGGGGCTTTACGCCCGTGGGCACCCCGGGTAGGCGCGCAATGAGCATTAAAGGGTAGGGCGCCATATTAAGCTTAAAATAGGGGCGTCAAATGACCTTAAAACTTAGGAGCGCGTCAAGTCGACCTTAAGTTTAGGGCGCCAATCGACATTAAACTACAGGGGCGCCAATTGGCTTAAACATAGGGGCGCCAAAACTGACGTTAAACTTAGGACCGAAATAACGACTCTTAAATTTAGGGGGCCAAATCGACATTAAACTACGGAGGGGGCGGGCCAAATTGAGCTTAAGTAGTGGCCCTAAATGCAAACAAGGGGCGTCAAATTGACTTTAAACTTAGGGGCGTTCAAGTCGACTCTTAAATAGGGCGCTACATCGACAATGTAAACTACAGGGGCGCCAAATTGAGCTTTAAAACGTCAGGGGCGCCAGATAGCCTATAAACATAGCGTGCCCAAGACCAAATTTAAGAGTAACGACCATAATTTAGGAGGGCGCCAAATCGACATTAAACTAGGGGCGCCAATTGAGCTTAAAGGTAGGTGCGCCATTTTAAGCTTAAACCATAGGGGGCGTCAAATTGACCTTAAACCTAGGGGCGTTCAGTCGGACCTTAAATTTATAGGGGGTGCGAAAAGCGCAAACTACAGGGGCGCCCAAATTGAGCTTAAAAACCGTAGGGAGCGTAGATTGAGGCTCAACATACGGGGGCGCCTAAACGCTCCAAACTAGGGGGGGATCACGATAATACACCGGGGCTGTACCATATTGGAAGAAGAAGACACTTAGGAACGTCAAAATCGACCTTAAATTTACGGGGGCGCCAATTCGGACATTAAACTACGGGGGGCGCCAAAATGAGCTTAAAGTAGAGGGGCCATATTGCCTCAATAAGGGCGTCAAAGCCCAAAAAGGGCGTCAAGGACGACCTAAGGGGCGCCAAATCGACATTAACTACAGGGGCGCCAAATTGAGCTTAACGGGCCAGAGAGCAACATAGGGCGCCCAGCCCTTTAGGGACTGTAAACCGAACCTAATTTAGGGGGGGGCAATCTACATTAAAACTACGGTGGCGCCAAATTGAGCTAACAGTAGGCGCCAATATTAAGCTTAAACATAGGGCGTCAAATGACTTTAGCAAGGGTGGGGCGCCAAATCGACTTAAATACTCAAAGCGGCTGCTAAACCTAACAGGCCCCAACCGACCTTAAACAAAAAGGGGTCCAAATCGACCTTAAACTTAGGGAGGCACGAAATCGACTATGAATTTAGGGGGCGCCAAATCTAACTTAAACGTAGGGGCGCCAAATTTAGCTCAAACATAGGGGCGCCAAATCAACATTAATGGTCTGAAAAACTTAGGGGATCTGAGACTTATTGAGCTTAAACGTGGGACGCCAAACCGACCTTATAGGAGTGGGCTCCAACCCGGCCTTAAATTTAGGAGATCGACCTCAAACTCAGGGGCGTTAAATCGACCTTGAATTTAGGGATCGCCAAATCGAATTTAAACTTAGAGGGGAGCCAAATTTAGCTCAAATGTACACTGTTAAAAATTGCTGTAGCTTTTACAGTAAATTACTGGCAACTCTGTTGCACAGTATCTTGTGGGAATTTACAGTAATTTACCATTGAAAGTAGATTACTTTAAGAGACAATTACAGTAAATTACCGTGCAACAAAGTTGCCAGTAATTTACTGTAAAAAGCTAAAGCAATTTTTAACAGTGTAGGGGCGCCAAAACGATCTGAAACTAAAGGTGCCCTCACACTACGGCGAGTTGAGCTAACGTTTGACCAGCGTTCTTGGAATTTGGTGTGTACGTTCGAAAACGTTGCTACTCGTTAACCATACGCAATTAATCGTTGTCTGAACGCAAATGTACGCTGAGATAAATTCATAATTTATTACACGTTCACAGTTTTGAGCGTTTTCTAGCGCGTAACAACGCACTTATCAATAGGTTCTGTATGCGCTGGGCATTAGCAGTGTGAACGTTATGCGCGTTGGATGTTCGTTCCCTTGTCGTTCTCTATTCGTTCCCTCGTCGTTTTCTGGTCGTCCAAACGCGTCTAATCTATCTCGGGAAGTTTTTTTTTTAAATTATGGTTTATTACTATTCTTTTCATTGTTTAATCAATATCTTTGAATGCATCGATTTTTTTTCCTCCTCGATTAAAATTTAAAAAAATAATAATGATATAAAATCTTCGTATGATTATGTCGGAGAAGAGATTATGGGATAATCAATCGACATGTTATTCAATATAACTGTGGTCTCTTAATCTTTATTTCATTTGGGAATTAGCTATATTATATGATGTTATATTATCAATAATACTTGAATGCTGCGAGCGCCTTTCAGAGTCGCCTCACTAAGCCTGGTAATAGTTAGTTAACATTAAAAGCCCTTATAAACACCGAGTAGGATACATGTATAAAGTGATACATAAATTTAGCTATTATTAGTAATACTCTATCATGCCATGAAGTATCAGTTTAGAAAGATTTTCGTCAAGTGGTATTTATGTAATTTAAGAAACAAACCTTTATATTTTGGTTAAGAAAAAAAAAATATTATGATGTATCTAGGAATAGGTATAAACCAAAAGCCTTGGACCACGGGAAAGAATAAGGGAAACGGAAGAGAAACACAGATAGGGAGAACTGGGTAGACAAAAAGGAAAGAGAGGTAAAAAGAGAATGAAAAAACAGCAACAAGAAACAGACAGAAGAGAGAGAGAGAGAGAGAAAGGGGAAGAGAGGAGAAAGAGATAACGAATGAATGTAATATAATGGGAGAGAGACTGGAAGATGAAAATAGGAAAAAGAAACTAAAAAGAACATTATTGAGAAATTGAGATCTGAAACTCAAAAAAGTTTTATAATAGATACAAAGTCGTTTGGAAACATAACATTGTGTAATACATTCCCCCCCCCTTTTTTTTTGGGGGGGGGGGTGGGAGGTTGTGGGGAAGCTTTGTTTATATCTAATTTATGGGCACAAAATTGTTTATTCATTGATAGTATTCATTGTATTGGCATGTTAAAAGTGTTGAACAGTCAATGCATTCTGATAACTGCATAAACAGTTTGTTTTCCTTTTTGTTCTGTTTTTCCCTATATGATCCTGAGGTGTTATACCCCCTCCTAATTATGATTTTTTTTTTTTTTGGAGCACTTAATTTATTTCAAATAAATTGATGGGTGAAAAAAATCAGCTTGCGCTTTTTTAAATCAAGATGAACCAAAAAAATGGACGGGTTTGTTTCATATTAGATAAAAAAAAATTTTTTAATTTCTCAACCCTAATCAAGACGAAGGGATCATACTCTTTTACACTACATCTACACTCAATACAATATTAGGGTGTTATAAGATGGTATTGTTTTCTTGAGATAGAAAACATTACATTTTTAACTACACTGTTGGTCAAAAAGGTTGGATTTTTTTTAATTGATCCAGCCACTTAAATAATTCTGATTTATTTTTATTATTTTTATTTTTATATTGGATTTTTCCTAAACCATGACCGGGTATTGAATAATTTAAAAAAAAGTACTTCATCCACCACAATAACCATTCTGGCAACTTTTTTTGGCTTACCAAAGCCCCCTCGGTGGTATTCCATGAATCGCTTTTGAGGTGTAGGGTTGCTATTGGTCTTAAATCTAGGTTTAAAAGCAATGGTTTCTTGTCTAAGTGAGGGGTTGAATTAAAAAGTGTGACTGGTAAAGAATATAAATAATAAAAATATTCTACCGTTATGGTTAAAACAGAGAGAGAAAAAACCTTTAACAATCAAATTGTTATTATTTCTTCAAATTTTTTTTCCGTCTAAGAAATAACCATAGCAGTAGTGGATCCAGGATTTTGAAATACGAGTGGTGTATCCCGAAAATTTGAGGGAAAAAATAGGTGCAGGCGAGATTTTTCCAATTTTAACATATATAAAGTCAATCATTTTTTTTTTAAATCATAGAAAGGGTGCGGGTCTCCTGCGCCCCGTCTGGATCCGCCACTGCCAGGTTCCCGGAGAGTTGAGAGGGGACAAACAAATTCAAGAAATTTAAGCTGGAGCAAAATGATGTGGCTAGAGCAAAAAAATTT
Organism: Paracentrotus lividus; assembly: GCA_940671915.1. Taxonomy (NCBI): domain Eukaryota; kingdom Metazoa; phylum Echinodermata; class Echinoidea; order Camarodonta; family Echinidae; genus Paracentrotus; species Paracentrotus lividus. The sequence continues at coordinate 67,896 of CALNVZ010000290.1, read as the reverse complement.
AAAATAAACAAATAAACAATAGTAATAATAATAAAAAATAATAATAAATAAATAATCAATACCAATAATAAAAGATAATAATAGTATCCAAGCTTAATGAACAACAGTGTAAATTATGCTGGTGTTCTTTTGAACTTCGTATTTTTAAGGTAATAAATTGGTCCAAAATGATAAATAAAATATAGAAATACTAAATTTTTGTTAACATTTAAAAGTGTTTAGATACGTTTATACCTTGGTATTCACAGAAAACAATTACATGTATATTTCAAGTCGAAAATGTTTATATTTCATTATACCGAATAGTTACTTTACATGTAAAAATAGCACTTAAACAGGGAATAAAACTACTGAGCACAAAACAGAATAAGCTTTAATCATTTTATTCGATAACACAAAGCGCCCCCATTTGGTGACATAAGGATATTGAGGTAAAAAACATACGCCCCCATTTGGTGACATGAGGAAATTGAGTCAAAAAACATATAAACAAAAGTTCTGCGTTGGTTGGACGCACTTCGAACTATGAAGGAACGTTCACCCAAAACGCTAAACGATCAAGTAGCGAATGCCCAGCGCTTTCAAAGCGTCTTTATAAGAACGCTGTTACACGCAAAATTTTTTGAACATGTTCAAAATCAAAAATTGACTTCAGCGTTCCTCTGCGTTTCTTTGCGTATACCAACGAAAAGCAAACGCTTTCCTACGTTTGCCAAGCGATTTTCGAACGACAGTCCGCGCTCATGAACTTACGCGAAAAAGCAATTAACATTCCACGAACGTCGGGCAGTCGTTACTCAATACGCACATGTTTGGCGTTTCCTAACGTTCTTTAACACGTCTAAACACGCTAGACATAAGTTGGGCATCGCTGTTCAGTCGTTGCTAACGCTAGGCAATCGTTAGGTGGACGCTAAGCACGCGCAGTCATCGTTACCCTGACGCTTTTTATTCGCTTCTCAGTCGTTTAGAGCTCATTAAAAATTCCATTTTGGGCAGGGAAAATGGAGCGTTCTTGAGCGTTTTTTGGACATAGTCAAATTTCGAGTGAAAATCGTGAACGCTAGACACACGTTACCTCAACACGCTCTAGTGTGAGGGCAGCATTAGGGAGCGCCTTAAACTTATGGACTTCAGATTGAGCTCAAATGTAGGGGCGCCAAATTTAACTTTAACTTAGGGGTTCCAACTTTATCCTAAACTTAGGGAGGGTGCCGAATTTACCAGAAACTAAGGGGGCGAAAAAAATTAAATAAACAGAAGGGGTCTTTAAAAAGGGAGTGTGAAGAAAATTTGTCTTTGAATGTATGCTTCTAGCTTCAGTGGCTGCATTGATTTCTGTTCATTTTAGTAATGGAAAAAAAATCTAATTCGAGCGCGAAGCGCGAGCCGAAAATTTTAGCTGAAAATTGGAGTTATTTGTGCATTATAGTTCGTTTTTTAGTATCAGCGAGCGCGAAGCGCGAGCCGAAAATTTTAAGCTGAAATTGAATGTGTTTGTGCATTAAAGGTCCTTTATAGTATTTGCGAGCGGGAAACAAAATAAAAACGAAAAACAAAAATATGTAGTAGAGGCAGAATGGATTTGAAAGTGGGGTCTCGATAAAAAGTGCACTTTTTCTGAAAAGGGGGACACTTTAGATCAGAGGCATAGATCTAAAGAGAAATTTATTCAGAGAGCGAGGAGATACGAAGAAAAGTTGTCTTGAATGTATACCTTAAAGAATCATAATGGCTGCCTTGATTCCAGTTTATTTTAGTAATTGAAAAAAAGTAATGCGAGCGCAAAGCGCAAGCCGAAATTTTTGAGGTAAAGGTTTGAGATATCTGTGCATTTTAGTTCCACTTTACTATCCGCGAGCGCGAAGCGCGAGCCGAAAAATTTTAAGCTGAAATTGAATATATTTTTATGCATTAAAGGTCCTTTATAGTATCTGTGAGCGCGAAAAAAAACCCCCAACAAAACAAAACAAAAACACACAGTAGAGGCGGCGTCACGAATTTGAAAGTGGGGTCTTGATGGAAAAAAGGGCACTTTTTCTATAAAAGGGGACACTTTCAGGCATATAGAGACCCAAAGAGAACGGTATTCGAAGAGGGGGGTGTACGAAGAAAATTTGTCTTTGAATGTATGCTTTCAAGAATCATAATGGTAGCCTTGATTCCTTTTCATTTTAGTAATAGAAAAATTAATGCGAGCGCGAAGCGCGAGCCCAAATGTTTAAGCTTAAATTTGGAGATTATAAATCCTATTTAGTATCAGCGAGAGCGACGTGCGAGCAGAGAATAATTTAGTATCCATTTAGAAGACACATTTTACATACTTTGTTTAAAAAAAAAACAGCGATAGAAAACGAATCCACAATCTTTGATACGAAAATTTTGTGGGCTGCAGGCCCCAATTAAACCCTCCACACAACTATTTGATTGTCAACAACACCCTTTCCTAAGGTTTGTCCCCAGACGAGGAGAGGGGGTGTATTGGGTTTTGGCAGACGTGTATCAATCAAATACATTGGATCCAACTATTTTATACTTAGGTTACTGTTTGTTACTTAGTGCGAGGTCGCATAGCGACCGAGCGGAAAAAATTGGGGTTTTGGGGGTAAAAAAGGAGGCATTTTAGAGTATTGAGAGCGCTATTTTAACCAATAACACGATTATCTAGTGTAATTTTTTTTCCATTTCTTTTTTGAAAACTGGAGGGATGTTTGTACAGGGCATCCCCCCCCCTCCCCAAAATCTGGGGGGGTGTATCCCCCATCCCCCCGGGAATTACGCCCTTGGTGTATGAACAACAACTTGGAGAAACAGTTGTATTTTGTTGATGTATTTTATAATAGAGATCTAAACTAAAGGCTATAATACTCTGAAAGCTTATTAATTCGAAAATAATTACAAGTGCAATGGCAATGAAAAGGTTTTCCCATTTTGTTTTGTCTGCATGTTTGTTTGTGTTTTTTTTTAATTATATTTTTATATGATATAAAAAAAGTAAAGCATTTGTCATTTATAATTTCATAGATCGATTATAATATAAATAAGGCCAGGTAGAGTTAGCACATAGTATACAAACATGTGTCAAACTTTGCATTGTAAAACTAATGACAATAATTATGTTAGATACGTACCGTAGGCTTACTTAATTTTGTAGCTCCATGGTACAACCGCGCAGGCTTCCATGATTAAACTACTAAATACATCCACAAATATACCTGTTCCTCCAAGTAACTGTTGTTCATACACTGACTATATTTAATATAACTTACTTTATTATAGCCTGACCCTCTAGATACATAGCATATACAGTATACGCACAACTTAGTAGCTCCATGGTATACGGAAAGCACTGTTTCAATTTGTTGAAAATTACCTGTTTTCTGGAGCTTCTAACATCAACGTTTTTCATATTCATCTCCCGAAAATGATGGAAATTATTAAAAAAAAAAATATCACAGTTTTTAAATATAAAGGTCGGTAAAGCTGTAAAAATTCGGAAAGGAAAAAAAAAATAAGAAAATAAAATATTATTCATAAATATTCAAAAATTTTACAAACTTTTTCTTTTTGGAAATATATGTCACTTTGGGTCAGTTTTGTGAGAAATAAGTTACTTTAATTAAACGAGCTTGATTCATATCTTCTCATAAATATTTATTTGTATTTGCTCACCCGGGCGCGCACACTGGAAAATAACATATTTTGAGAGGTTTCCTTGCTCATTAACGAACGGGAGGAGCTAATTACAGCGGGCAAAGTTCGCAAAGTTCACGAAAGTTCACGGAACCGGTTCAGTGGTTATGCTAATTATAACATTTCAACATGGATGCGCCCACGAAACGAGCGGTTGGAACATACGTGACCGACCAACGTGGAGAGGGGTGTGTGATTACCCTCCCTGAAAGTGGTTCTGTATTGTGCCCAGTGCGTGCAGTTATAGAGTACACGCGAATAAGGTCAACACAGGGTATTTCATTCTTTAGACACTTTGATACGTCTCCGTTGTCTAGACATGGATTTACTCGCGTGTTGCGGCATTGTTTATCGTTTATAGGGCTTCCGTTGGAAACCTACACATCACATTCCTTTCGTATAGGGGCGGCTACTTCTGCGGCGATGAAGGGTTTCACTGACGAGCAAATTAAGAAAATGGGGCGTTGGTCTTCTCCGTCATTTCGACGTTACATAAGGGTTGATATGCTGTGAGCGCAAAAGCATACTAATGGACTGAATCAGGTCTTATTATAAGCGCTATATGGATAAGCGTGTGTGATATGTGAATTTTATATCGTTCTTCATATTTCGTCCAAACAGGAGTGCGGTAGATCGTTATAACGGTTAACTGGGTTTTGTATTGCCTTTGTTTTTTTGTTTGCCTTTTAATATAATATAATTTTACAGCAATTAAATTCAATACGCAGAAAAACATGTAACCAAAACAGAGACGATAATTGGTTTGTTGAAACTTATGCTTTTTAGCTATTACGATATTAAAAAAAAAAAAAAAAAAAAAAATCGCTGCTCTCGTTCTGTTTTTGTTATTCTCTTTTCAGCCCGATTGGCCTCTCACATCGGAAATCATGGAAAGATGGAGAAGATCTGGATTGGAGGGGACGCCATCGTCCATGGGGCAGCACTTCTCGCCATCGAGCGTGGGGTAGGAGACCTTGGCCTTTCAGCATTTTCACGTGGAAAGGGAAGCGCGGGCTTCATCTGTCGGAGCTGACAGGGTATGTCAAGTCGTTTTGCCACGCCCATCGCCAGCCAACGCGCATTGTCTTACACGTTGGTTCAAACGATATCGGACATCTTACGAAGAGGCTCCTTTTTCATGAGATAGCTCGTGCCATTCAAGAACTGGTCGCTATGGCACCTCGCATGCAAATAATTTGGTCAGACATTCTCCCGCGGATTACTTATGACACACATCCAGCCGAACTCCAAAATATTCCAGCTGGGATTCGACGAGCAATAAACAAATATGCCCGCTCTTTTATTCGTCGGGTCCATGGGGGGTCCATTACACATCCACGCTTCTCTCATAAAGACAAATCCCTTTACTGTAAAGATGGGGTGCATCTTTCCGACAGCGGCACTACTATTTTCCTTAACGATCTCCGTAACAATTTATTGGAAGACTAGATTGTTTCTTCTAATGTAAACAAATATCGCGGGTAATATGCCTTGACTTAATAGATTAGTGTTAATTTCAGTTCCCGATTTTGTCACGTTCATATCATGTTACAATTATGAATCATTGCCTTTTGTAGGTTTCCGCACATAAATACATTGTCGTCGATGTTCTAAATATTACACACGTAAACGTGTTCAGTTCTTAAAGATAGTTTGAATAAAGTTGTGAGTTTAATCACATCATATTGGGTATTCCTAGCACACGATGATAAAGTTAAATGTTAAAACTAATGAGCTGGGTATGTCACGCTTCCATGAATTAAAGGCGCGGTCCCACTGGCTTTTTAGGATGATTTGCGTATGAATTGCGGATTGTTTGTTTTGTTTTTGTTTTTTGTTGCGGATGAACGAAATTTATATACGCAACTCATGCGCAATTAATCCTCCCGCCAGTGGGACCGGGCCTTTAGGAAGTGTGTTTCTAGACTTCATTTAAGTTGTATATAGTATGCTATATGCCCTATCACTGCATTTCATTTCAAATAACATTATTTCCTTCTCAAGGTACACAATATAAATGACCTTATAATATCGATCATGTCGATGAGTCTTCTGACAATGTATCGTTTAATTAAGAAGACTATATGCCTGATTACACGTCGACTAATGTGGCAGCGAGATATTTCACATCTCGTTTGGCGGAATTTGGACGAATTTTTACGCCCATAGTCGCCTATAATATATATATCAAGATATTAATATGTATTTTGCTCTCAATTGAAAACTATTAAAGAGCAAGCGATCTGTTAGGAAGGTGAAGATTAATATTTTCGGGGATTTATTGCCGTATTTATTTTGGGGGCATAGCTAGTCCGTATTAGGCTGGGGATACTTGTATCGTCCAGGGTTGAGCGGCAGCTATTTTAAATCATAATTATTTGGGTATGTGGGGGGATGAGCTTAAAGTACCCGTCTGTTAAGCTGAGGTTGCATTATTATGCAGCGTTCAGGGCAAGCGGGAAGTATGCTTTGCTCATCCGTGTTCTCTTGCCTGTTAAAAACCAGGGGCTGGTCAAACAGCTCGCTTGTCATTAAGCAGGAAGGGAGGGGAAATAATGGGAGATTATTATATACGGCTTGGGGAAAATCTGTTTATTTTTTCCCGGCGCACAAGCCGGTTGAATGGTTCCTGACAGATTGCAATTGTTTTGTGTAAATAGTGGCATTTTAGCACTTTCACTCTGATAATTTCAATGAACAGTTTATTTGAGAAACTATTGATGATGATAATCAGCTTTCAATAAAACCATGGTCAAACGCAAATATACAAAAGCTTGTGCATTCCTCTTGTCTCAGTGTGGTAATAATGCATTTTAGAGAACTTCACAAAAGGAGCTAAAAATAATTTATTGCCAGGCTGAGCTGAGAAGACAGTGTGAACGGACCCATTTTGGCCACACATCGAGTGGTCACTCTCGATAAGAAGGGGAAGTTGCACGGAGATGTGAAATACCTTGCATTAGCAAGAATAAACAAAGATTTCAATAAACAACCGCCAAGAATTCTCGCCCCAGTATAGGGGGAGAAATCTCTTCATTATTTCCATGGTCTTTGTGAAAGCAGGTTGTGTTTGTCTCATCTTTAATTTTGCCATCGTCCCGCCCCTCTCCGCCTGAATTGGTAGGAGGTCCTTAGTAAAGAAGGGCGTCATGATTTAACATTAAAACCAGTTTACATTGCATAATATCCTTCCATGCACGCAGTGTTAAGCGGGGATTTTCCCTAGTCCTTTGGGAAGTGGGCTTTTTGTTATATTAATGTTAAAACGTATATGGCCATGTTCACAAGTTGGGGTCTATTGTAAAAGGGTGGAGGCGTTACATTTTGAGGGAAAATTATCACATATTTTTCACATAGCATGAAAATGATGTACAGTCATAAAGCTGTGCAATAATTCATATTGTAGATAAATTTTCAGGCTACATGTCTGTGAAGTTTCAGCTTTGCTATGCCATAGTTTTAATCAAAGATACTTTAGTGGAAGTAGGGTAAGGGTGGAGGATCCTACGGTGGGAGGAGGATCCTACGGTGGAGGCTCGTGTTAAAGCATAGGGAATTTCCACTTTTGTTACTTTCTTATTGTTTGCTGCGTTATATCTTTGCAGCCAATGGTCTATGGGTTGAGTGATAATTCATTCTCCTGGGAATTTATGTGGTTCTATAAATGTGAAGAAGATTTTTCAAAAGTAAATCTAATCAATTAATTAATCAATTAAAACAAACTTAATTGCACACATCCTCATAGACAATGCATTGCAGGCATCAAAAAATTGTCACATGCAATTTTATAACAATAATTTGTCATTTTTCGCCATTTTCTTTGCATGCATGTAAAACACAATTAAGTGGAAACATATTAGTTGCAATTAAACTTTGTTTAAGTTGTATCCAAGTGTAAAAGACAGGATTTTCTGCCCTTTTGCACTATTTTTTCTTCTTTTTTGACATCTGTAGCGCGGTTAGAAATTAATATTTTATTTTGTATTACAGTTTATATTTTGTAGAAGCATAGCGTCTTATGTACACAATCCACGATAATTCATTTCATTTGGTTGAAAGATTAAGAAATTATTCGGCCGGTAAAATTGTGAAGTATTTCAAACAATTTTTTCCTGTAACAACTCGTGTATAGTTTTATGACCACACCTTATACAGGCCCAAAATATGTTATCATCCTCCTTTCAATCTCTGCTTTCAATATATATATACTTATACATGTCTGCTTACTACTAAGAAACTAGAGATGTTGATGTGACAATGTACATATTCTACAATTTTTTTGGACATGTAACGCATTTCCACCCAAACTCATGACATGTGGCCATTAGTACGTTGGCGGATTCGGACGAATTTTTACGCCCATAGTTCGCCATATAATATATCAAGATATTAATATGTTTTGTCTCAATTGAAAACTATTAAAGAGCAAGCGATCTGTTAGGAAGGGAAGATTAATATTTTCGGGGGATTGCCGTATTATTTTGGGGCATAGCTAGTCCGTATTAGGCTGGGGATACTTGTATCGTCCAGGGTTGAGCGGCAGCTATGTTTAAATCATAATTATTTGGGGTATGTCGGGGGATGAGCTTATAAGTACCCGTCTGTTAAGCTGAGTTGCTATATTTATTGCAGCGTTCAGGGCAAGGCGGGAAGTATGCTTGCTCATCCGTGTCTCTTGCCTGTTTAAAACCAGGGCTGGGTCAAACAGTCGTTGTCATTAAGCAGGAAGGGAGGGGAAATATTGGGGAGTATATTTATATACGGCTTGGGGGAAAATCTTTATTTGTTTCCCGGCCGCACAAGTCCGGTTGAATAGTTTCCTGGCAGATTGCAAATTGTTTTGTGTGGTAATAAAAGGTGGGCAATTTTTTAGCACTTTCACTCTGATAATTTCAATGAACAGTTTATTTGAGAAACTATTGATGATGATAATCAGCTTTCAATAAGGACCATGGTCAAACGCAAATATACAAAAGCTTGTTGCATTCCTCTTGTCTCAGTGTGGTAATAAAACTGCGCTATTGAAAGAAATTGATGAAGTTAGATTTGAATTAGAAACTTTCCGCTTAAAGAAAAATGAAGAAATTGAATTTGGAAAAACAAGAGAAGGTTAATAAAAAAATACTTAAATTATCTAATGAAAAATATTATAACTGAACAAAACGCAATTACAAAAGAAGTATTTAATTTTTATTCCAAACTTTATGCGGAAAAAGATTTGCAAGAGATAAATCTGGATAATTCATTAAACTACTCTGACATCCCAAAATTGTCGTCAGAAATGTCTTCATTGGTTGAAGGCTCACTGAGTATCGATGAAGTTTTTACTATGTTGAAACATATGAAAAATGATAAATCCCCTGGTCAAGATGGTTTTCCTGTCGAATTTTATCGTTTCTTTAATTTGGGAAGATATAAAATATTTCCTAGTAAAATCCTTGTACCATGCTTATTTTACAGGAAACCTATCCCAATCGCAAAAGATAGGTATTATAACTTTGATCCCCAAAAAAGAACAAGTCCAGAGATATACTTAAAAACTGGCGACCAATATCCTTGCTCAATGTCATAATAAAATTGCGTTTTGTTGTTTAGCTAATAGACTTTAAAAAAGTGTTATCCCATTTGATACATGAAAATCAAAAAGGATTTTTGAAAGGTCGATATATAGGTGAAAATATTCGTTTATTATACGATACATTACTTTACACTGAAATAAACGACATAAGCGGTATGCTATTAGTTATCGATTTCGAAAAAGCATTCGACTCTGTGTCGCACAAATTTCTTTATAAAGTATCAGATTTCTTTAAATTTGGCAAATCATTAAAAAATTGGAATAAATTATTTTATGACAACGCCTCTTCGTGTGCTCTTGTCAATGGACATTGTACAGACAGATTTTTGATACAGTAAGGGTGTCGTCAAGGAGACCCATTGTCTCCGTACATTTATTTGTTAGTAAGGGTGCTATCTCACAGAATAGAAAATTTCGTCTCCGCGACTGATAAATAGTATTAGAGACGTCTCCGAGACGTCTCCGAGACGTCTCCGCGGCAATTTATGAAGAAAAAAAAAATCCGTCTCCGAAATGCAGGAGACGTCTCCGAGATGTCTCGGAGACGTCTCGGAGACGTCTGTCGCGCACCCAAATGGTAACACATCCCAAATGATAACATTTTTACCTGTACCACTGAAAAAAGGGTCATCGCGCGCGCACGTACGGACAATGCGTGCATTTGCTTATGACCTGCAACAGCTCGACTGAGTACGAATACTACGAGGGATCACTAAGTTACCAAGGTAAATTGCTTGATTACATTAAGTTAGCCATGAAACATCACATTGTAATGATTTATGTGTACTTTTGAACATTCTAATTTCTTATTTGAGATTATATAACACGAAATATTAATAGAAACGCTATTTCAGAGCGGTACTCCGTCCTTAACTGATTTTAACCCGAGCAATATCGCAATAGGCCTTAACTAGGTTATCGCGCCCTGAGTTCTGGGGAGCGAGCTAGTTGTAGGATATAGAGTTTTGTGCTAGGCCCTAGTAAAAAGCTATAAAGTTATTGCTTGTATTATTGTAGAACATCTTGAACGAGGTTGCTCCGTCTTCGAGTCGTATACACTCCTCTGAAGATGGAGCTCTACAATTGAGAGAGCTGTGTGAACTGCTGTGTACAGTCTCAATCACAGTGTCAGTGACACTGACAGTGATCAAATTACAAAAGATTTTCCAAATATTATCCTGATTAAACAGTCATTGTAATTTTCCCCTATTTTTCATTGTTTCTTCTACATGTATTTTTCAATCTCAGGTATGGCCTGGCTTGGCGTAAACCCTGTGCCTTTTGATTTGTGTCGACCTGCATTGCATGCTGGAGCTTTCTTTTGCATTGTTAATATCAACATCAATCATTGAAAATTCATCTCTATCAGACTGTGTAAGTACCTTCACTGTTTCCATTGGTTTTCTGGATACTATGGGATATAGATCTAGGCCTACTTAAATTAACAGCAGAAATAGTTATTAAAAGATTTTTTTTTTTTGTAAAGTCTGAAAAGTGGTGGTGTAAAAATACAGATCTAGGCGCTATATAGATCTAAGACAGCATTATTTAAATTGTCAGTTAGATCATGGATCCTACTAGAAGTATCCATGGTTAGATTGAATAAGACCAAGTGATTGAGAGGATTGTCTTGAACAAGCAGGATTATTTGATACTGACTCAAGTGGAGGTCAAAATTGACCTTATACAGTGCTGCAAATGGGCTGTTTATATTTATATCTCTCTGGTCTTGGGGGGGGGGGGGGAGGTAGAGGTGGGGAGGTGGGGGGGTGGGGCCATAGTTCTATGTATGGTAATTATCCATTGGTTTCCCTTCGCGGCCTTCGCCACTTCTATGTAATGATAGTGTATGACGTAACTATATTTTGATTAAGGAGCATAAGTGGGAATTAACCTTATCTCGGGTGAAATGATAACATTCCAATCAGAGCCTTAGACGTGTTGCGTAATCTCCGGCGACAGGGTGTCTGGAGTATATAATCCGGTATAATCCTTCATGGCTAGACTAACTAACCAGAAGTCCAAGGTAAATCTAACCTATGTTTTGTAGACTTTTTGTTTTTGAAATGGAGCATGATACAAGTCCTCTCTTTGAATTAATACGAAGAGACCCGTTGAGAGTCTATAACTGAGGCCTCGAGAACCTGAAGCTATTGGCCCTATTGACTGACTGGATTCGTTCAACTTCGTCATGTTCGTGCTGTCCGAATGTTAATCCCCAGTAGTCTGACCTATGCGTAAGCCTCACTGTCGATTGTGTACGATATACGAGTCAATGGAGCTCAGGAAAAACGCGCATTCCCCACAATCTCCGACCTGCGAGGGCCTCTAAAACATTCAAAATTTATATACACTAGAGTATGTAGTGATTCAGTGAAAAATGGTCAATAAAATTTCACATAATAAAATTTGGAATTTTTATCATGCATGTATAAACAATATGGCCCTTTGAAAAGTAGTTTTCATGAATACTTGTATGCGAGGGAGCATAGGGACCAAGAGAGAATCCTAACTTTCTAATTTCACTTTATATAATATTATGCCTTACTTACAATACATGGTTTAATGTAACAAATTTGACTTTTTATTTGCTATATGCAGTTTCCAAAAATAAGAGGCGAGGGTTGAGCTTGGGACATGCATTTTATTAGACAGTGTTAATAGGGTTAATTTTCTGATTATCATCAACTGGGGCCTTCTGGGTGGGGTAGTGGTGTCTTGAACCTTATTCTATTACTTTTTTTTTCTATTTGCCTGTATATGAATGACAGACAGCGGTCAATTTAATCATCCCATCTGATGAGAGGCCGTTTTAACGGCTGAAGATTCTCTGATAGAACACACTTACTTCATGCATGACCAACAGACAAAGCTACATAAGATTCAGGCTGAAGTTCAGGTAGCTATAATTTGTGTTCTTCATCATCTTGACATTGACCCATATGAACGCATTTCTAAAATATATTCAATTTCACTTTTAAACTCACAATTTCAATAAATTTTCTGTCTAATTCCAGACTCAAACTGCATTTATATTCTGGGTTTTAAACTTAGAGGTAGTGTCATCCTTTTTCATAAATTGCGAAAACTAATGCAACTTGGCATAACTTTAGAATATGATCAACCTATACTGTCTATTTAGTCTTACTGTCATGGGTTGCCTAGATCAGTAATATGAAACGAAAATCTGACTACCAATGTAGACCAGTAGTAGCCTCTAGAGCGGTTTAGCTGAATAATTCTGCAAATTTTGACTAAAACATGAAATTTCTACCAATGATAGTACATGCCATAACTTTCATTTTAAGATCGGGAGGTAAGTCACGTTTGACCTCTGATGACCTCCAGAGGTCAATGACCTTTAAATATCAAAATATTGATATTCTGCGTCAATTCTCTGTAAATGGCATGATAATAATGTAGGAAACATGCATTTTATGTTACAATCAAGGATTATTGTGGTATCTCAATTCGCAGAGACGTCTCCGAGACCTTTTTTTTCTGTCGCGGAGACGTCTCAGAGAGGTTTCCGCGACAATTGTCAGAACTGTCTGAAAGCTTTAAAAAAACAGTCCCAAATCTGTCTCCAATACTTGCGGGACGTTCTGCTACAAATCTAGACCACGTGACAAATCTTCCACAAGTCACAAGTATCTCTGAGACCTCTCAGAGACGTACTCGCGACAAGTGTAAAAACCGTCTCCAAGCCGTTTCCAAACTGTCTCAAATAGTCCCATATTTGTCCCCATATAGTTTCTGCTATTCCCGCGACTCATGAGACTTCACGGGGACTGAGGAGACGTCTCAGAGACGTCTCTGCGACAAGTCTCAAACGGTCTCCAAGCCGTTTCCAAACTGTCTCAAAGTAATTTCTGGAAGTGAGATACCACCATTAGTGATTATAAACAGGGTTTTATTTTGAACTCTAAAAACTAAGAAAGGTCAATGGCCTCTCGAAACATCAAAATATGAATATCATGTGCGTTATTGGTAAAGGAGGACATTGCTATAATGTAATAATTTTTATTTATTTTTGTTAAAATAGAACATTCTTTCCAGAGCAACTGATACTCAATTACAGGTTCCTACCTTTCACATCTGAGGACTGTAAAAGGTTATTGACCTCAAATATAAAATTATTCATATTTGCCTGTTGTTAATAAAATTTTGGTAATTCCATGTACAATTTACGTATTTAGTCTGTTGCAGTTTCATTTTTTGCAACTTTAAGCATTGGTAGTTATCAACAAGTTTTATACCTTTGTTTTGCCACTTGGATGCATTTTAGGCAGAACAGAGGGCTTTACAAATTTAGAATTATTGTTATTATTACCACTATTATTATTATTATTAAGGTCAATGGTTGCCTAATAATACAGTCATAGGCACGTCACTCTATAAAAGACAATACGTCTTCCAGTAGCTGATGGCGAGGAATTTTCGTACTCTTATCATACGCCGTTCTCCTGTCGAATCCGACTTGATGAGCCACATGACATCCCATATTCTCACAGAAGGTGGGTGTTTTGGCAGAGACTGTACCAAAGGGGTGGGAAGGGGCAGAACTGATGTTGTCAACGACCATCAGGGTTTTAGTCCTCGAGGATTGTATCCTAAGAATTTAAACCCCAACGGCTTGTTCTCGAGTCGGGTTCACAGCGTGTTGCTTATCCTCGATGATAGTTATCCTCGAGGATAAGTGAGAGGCTGAATGACTGGAAGTACAAATTGTATGTAGCGTGCACTTTTATTTCCACGTACTATACGAAAATCTATGTCGTGAGAGCATCTGATGCCGAAATTTCTCTGAGAAAATTGCTGAAACCAACAAGGTAGGTAAAACTTCGGCATCTTTTACCCAGATGTAAAATTTGATATTTCACAGAATGTGATGGTGAAAGAGAGTTTGAGGGGTAACTCTCAATTTCATTTTGGTCATACTAGCGTGTACAGGTCAATTTGTTGTAGTGAAGGGTGCAATGTGGCATTGAATGCTTGTCTGACATAGCAACATTAGTGCAGGTAATATGGGCAGTCCTAAATGGCGGAAATGATTCTGGTACTTAGTATAGGGATGAGGCATCAATCTCTCTGCTACAATTTTTTTTGGTATATTCACAGTATTAATATAAATAACTATAAGGCCTTTATTGATTTGTATATAGAAAAGAATATCAAATAATATTAAAAAAAAAATTATACAAATACAGAACAATGAAATATATAGTCAAAGTATTTACTAAAGGTCTTATAATTTCAAATCATATCTTAAGTTAACGATTTTCAACATTTTAAGCAAATTCCAGACATACTAGAGTCATTGTAGTTATTAAAAAATACATTAAATACATATGCCCATATTACCTGCATATGCAGTTAATATGGGCACTTTGGTGATGACGTCAACATTTGAATACTGCAGCCAGGGGTGTTGGTGATAATTGTTTTTTGTTCATAATAAGAGTAAGAGCAGTAGTTATTGATTCATATAAACAAAGATTAGACTGTGTGTCATTATTCAAATTAGGCAAATGATCTTAGGGGACCATATTACCTCCTGCATGTACCCTCTCTCACTTCGCGGAAACTATACTTTGAGACTAATTTGAGATTTTGGAAACGGCTTGGATACGGTTTTGAAACTTGTCACGGAGACGTATCCGAAATGTCTCCAAGACGTCCCCTCAGTCCCTGGAAGTTTCATGAGTCGCGGAATCGCGGAAACTACATTGAGACGGATTTGGGACTACTTTGAGACAGTGTGGAAACGGCTTTGAGACGGTTTTGACACTTGTCGCGGAGACGTCTCTGAGAGGTCTCCAAGATTCCTCGAGACTTGTGGAAGATTTGTCTGTGGTCTAGATTTGTAACAGAAACGTCTTGTGAGTTTTGAGAACAGATTTGGGACAACTTTTTTAGTTTTGAGACAGTTCTGAAAAACAAAGTTCTTAAAAACAAAGTTCTGAAAAACGAAAAACAAAGTCTCGGAGACGTCTCTGGGAATTGAGATACCACCATAATTCTTGAGTGTAACATGAAATGCATGTTAACTTCATTTTTATCATGTCATTCACAGAAAATGATGCAAATATCAATATTTTGATATTTGAAGGTCATTGACCTCTGGAGGTCATCAGAGGTCAAATCTGACTTACCTCCATCTTATAATGAATGTTATGGCTGTACTACTTATATTGGTAATATGATCTATCCAATTTATGAACTAGCAGTCAATTTCGCATCATCACGCATACATATCAGTGAAATCATTATCAAATTGCACAATGCACATGCTAAATTGGGCTAAACAGCTTACTACAGCTCTCCATCAACATTGTGGATATTAGCGCATGCAGTACGACCACACACAGCAATATACACACGGCGCATCAGCGTGCATTATTTTGCGCTAACGGTCAACGGTTCGCACCCTATGGTAATTTTTCGAGGTTCGAAAAAAATAGGAATGAATTTTGATAATTGCAATATAATGACAAATATCCACAATTGTTGTGGGAAGATATAGTCATTGATATACTACAATATCCTCTTAAAAACTAGAAAAGTAATATTTTTGCCTGCAAATGGCTGACACTACCTTTAAAGGGGAGTTCACCCTGGAATTTTATTGGTCTTAAAAAATGAAGAAATAATAGAAAAAATATTAGTGAAGTTTGAAGAAAATCAACCAAAAAATAGCGAAGTTATGAATATTTAAAGTTTTGATTTGTGTGACGTCACGTGCGAGCAGCTCTCCCATTGGTTGTATATGTAAATTCCATAAATTTGTCTTTTTGTCATAGTTCTTGATAAAGCAATGGGTCAATTTGATATATTCATGTATATGAACATATGTTTGATGGTATATTCGACCGCACAGGTGACATAATTAATTTCTTTTGGAAAAAATGACATTTTATGGAATTTACACCACATAACACATAGGAGATCTGCTCGCATGTGACGTCACAGAATCAAAACTTTGAATATTCATAACTTCATAATTTTTTGGTCGATTTTCTCCAAACCTTCACTCATATTTTCTTTTTTTTTCTTCATTTTTTAAGACCAATAAAATTCCAGGGTGAACTTCCCCTTTAAACAGAAGTCTAAAATTAACCTGAACTTGACCTTAACCCGGAGGACACTAGCCATGGGCTGAGACAATTACATGTACCCTCTAGGATGATCACCCCTAAGGACAGCCACCATCTAGGACATATACCCCTGGACTGTACCCTCAGACAACTACCCCAGCCAACTACACAGCAGACAGCTACAGGGGGGGGGGGGGACTCTGTTGTCCAAGTGGGTGGTTTTCCTTGATGGTGATAATCCTAGGGGTAGTTATCTAGGGGTGGTTGTCTATGGGGTAGGTGTCATAGATTCCTATGCAGGCCATTAGGGAATAGACAATGTGCTTTTTAAACCCTGAATGATTCTGCTACATTTTCCTAAGATAGAAATCTCATAATTTGCTTATTGAATGAAGGTCATGATTTCTTCTCTCAAATATTTTATTTCAATTATTAATATAAAGTGTAAAAGATAAAATTGTTAAACTTCTGAATACAAAGTAAATCAATTCATCTTTACACTTCTCTCTTTTTCATTCTTTTCAGTTGTGTTATCTCGGAGAGCAACATGTCTGATAATGCCAGGAGTTCTTCGTCAATGGAGGGCAGAGGCGTAGGAAGACTCTGAGAATACAAGCCATTCGGGGGGCAAGCTGTTGTTAACACGCAATGGCTTGCCCCTCCAATCCTTTCTTTTCACACAGCCTTCCAAAACGATGGTAGGCCATCCAAATGAAAGCTTAAAAGAGAAAGAAGGAGCAAGGCTTTTGTGTGCAATAGAGGTGGAATTTTTACCAGTGGATCTACCAATTTCAGACGCGAATCCATGAATGGAATTTGTAAAGAATTTGAGGCTCAATTGTGTAGGACACTATAGTGGGCCAACAGTTTTAATTGTGTGACATCAGGCTGCGTCCAATACTGAATTTAACTATCCTCAAGGAGATAATAGGCAGTAAACATTGCACAATACAACACAGAATTCATTTGCCCCTGAACAAGACTCTTTAAATGTAGGCGAGACTGGGGTAATTATGGCCCCCTTTTTCACATTTCCTATTACTACCATTAAATGAAAAGTCCAATGATATTCTAATTATGTAAAAATACAGTCAATCTATATACCTATACTATACAAAAGAAAGTATAAACCTGCTACTTCTGATTTGCATATTAATTACCAATATTACCAAAACTTTGGGGGGCCATAATTACCCCACGGGTTGGGGTATTTATGGCCCCTATTGTAATGACTGTATAATCAAAGATATTATTCTAATTAATGATGGTATTGTATAAACAAATGTTGTTGGGTATTCCTAATACACTCATCAACCACCACAATGATTTAGTCAATAATTGGTTCAGCCAAAATGTTGAAATTTTGCAATCAAAGCAATACATATATTTATGTACAAAATCGTACAAGTTAATGTCCCCATCTACGCTTATCTGCGCTTATACACTGTTTATGCATTGGGGCCATAATTACCCCAAATGACATTTTCATTTGATCCCCCTTTACAGCTCTACTAGTGAAGATATTCAGGTGAAAGTTTTTCTGTTGTGTTTTTACTTCCTATTGTTTCAGTTTCAATCAAAATTCATCTTAAATGATTTTAATTAATGATATCACCCCACATAAAAAGCAGACTTGCCACTTTCCAACGAACAGAATTGTAATTGCCGTACATTTAGGCTCCCCTAAGCACAAAATTTCATGTAAATGGCTTATTTTTCTCATATGATAGTAGGAAGAGTTTAGCTAGGCATGGTAAAAATTAAATTATCATTGTGTAATGCAGCAAAGAATTATAAGCTCTCAAAGACAAGGGGCCATAATTACCCAGGCCATAATTACCCCAGTCTCCCCTATAGGCTGTATAATGAAGAATTCCTCTACCCAAGACTTGATGCAATTTTGTAAAATAATGTGCATTAATATTCAAATATACTTGAAATTTGAACAACTGTTTGAAATTACTAGTATCATTTTGTATGTGGAGGAATTAGTATATTGATGTAAGAGGGTTTATGTTGCGTGTCAGTGTTGGTTCTTTTTTTATTGATGAGATTGCATGTAGTCAAACATGTGGTACGATTAACAAAAAAAAAAAGATGAATGTTGCATTAAAAATATGGAAAAAAAAAAATTAAAGTGCAGTACTGATGATTCTCTTTTCAACGTATGATATGCACAACAACTTTCCTTTCCTGATTTCAGTATTTTATACCTGAGCAGTTAATTATGAATTTCTTAAATTTTTCATTCAGTTTAGTATGAAGGCCTGATGATGTAGCAGGGCATTTGCATGTTGTTGTATAGTCTAATTGTGTTGAAATAAGGGCTTTGTGGGCGTTATTATTCGTTTCAAGTCATGTTTTATGTCTAAATGAATGTTGCCTCTGCTATATGTTGGATCTTCATACAACTCTTGAAGTGAAAATTCAAACAGCATATCAAGTAAACCGCTCAGATATGAAATATTAAAACCAGGAAAGGCAGGGTCGGTTTACACAGCAAAACGTGGATAAAGATAAAAATTGCCTAGACTTCCACTTTTCATTTTCAAGAATACTGCAGACACATTCAAATTACTTGAATTTGAACTTTAAAGTTCAAAAAGCAAGTAGTACAAAGTAATGAAATGAGGAGAAAAATGATACATCATAAAATGAGCAAGGAATCCTGTTTGATATATTTAGTTTAACATGCTTTTTAAATATTTGTGAATCAATGATATTTTGATTAACGCTGCTCGATTTAACAAGCACAGTTCTAACCTTCTTTGGAGATAGAATACAGTCTACTCCTGTTTGAAAAAAAACAAAAAGCAGGAATGCAGCAAAAAGTTCCTCATAATGAGGCAGTTCTCCACTGTCCTGATCAGAGATAACACCGAGAAGAGGTCTGTCCCCTAATCACTCGCCGAGTTTATTGTTTGTTTTGTTGGGAGGGGGGGGGTAACTTGTGTGTCCATGACCGGTTATTCAAGTGTTAGTGCGGAATATTGACTGGCGCATTCCCTGTTTATATTATATTATATAATTTCAAACGAGGGAAGAAATAGGTAGAAGAGAGCGAGCGGAAAAAAAAGGATGTACTAGAAGATAATAGGAATGGAGTACATAAACAGGAGAAGGGAGACCATAAACACCTCGATGCAGAGTGCCTGCTCCAAAAAAAGGTTAAGAACTGTACTCTTTGTGTATTCGGAGCGGCGTTAATCCAAAAATATCATGATATCGCAATTATGAAAAAGAGCAATGAAATAGTGTAGACCGACCCGAGGAAGATATCATAGTGTGGTTAGCGGGAGAATCATAGGGGAGGGTAGCGCAGGGAACTCGATCTTGTCTCAGGCTGCCTCATTTCATGGAGTGTTCATCATTTCTTTATTCATTCCTACAATCTTCTATTACTTTTGTTATTCTATTCTTGTTTCATATTGATACTTTTAATTGTATTTCTATATTATTTAATTTTTTTTATATTTTTTTGATAATCTGTTCCTTTGCTCCTTAAGAGTTAATTTCTTTTGGATATTATTATGGTGAAAAGTTGGGATAGTCTAGGGCAATTTTTACTTTATCCACGTTTTTCTGCTGTAAACGACCCTTGCCCTTTCCTGGTTTAATATTCATGAGTCTGAGCGGTTAGCTTGATATGCGGTGTCTTGAATTTTCACTTCAAGAGTTGTGTGAAGATCAAGAGGGCGGAGGGCCACATTAGCCAAAATGACCCGAAATGTTTGTTGTGGGGTTGGTTTTGTTGTTAGTGTTTGATTGGTGTGGTTTTTATATGTTGTTGAATTTGCCCTAGTGTGAGGGAGTGTATTTAGTGGGGGCTGGGGGTGACTTGTTTTATGGTGGCATGGTTTCTGGGCAGTGGTGGAAGGGAGGCGAGAAAATCAACACAATCCGAACATTTATAGACAATTTAAAAAAAAATGTATTGACTGATGAAGACGTAATTGAATAGACGCCTCTAGCATGATGTAGCCCTTAATTGCGTGATTGGTCAACAGGCTAATTACTGGAACATAAACAAAAACACAATCCAAGGAGATAGGGCCCCTGCTACATCCCATCAGGCCCGACTCGATTCTTACATTTCGCGTGTGTCAGGAATCCCTTAGAGTCACACAGGGTGCGAAGCGGTTGAATGAAATCATTGCATTAACTATGGTGAAAACTGGAACAGAGAATGTTTATTCACTGTTAAATCTAAGAACTCAATTTAGTGATATGCCCTTAATTTGCATTAAAAAATCTATCTGCAGAGTAAAGTAAATTAAAATTAAAGGTGACAACCATGTGCCTGAAAGATACTGTACTCCGAATGGAATTTTTATCGAGAAACGGTGTGATTGTGTTGAAAATATTGTCAATCAAACGTCGAAACAACTTCCTATTTCACTGATGTTCAGTTATTTTATACAAACTGGAGCAGTTTAACTTCATGTTAATTTCTTTAATTTTCAATTCAATTTTAGTATGAAGAGGCCGAAGACTGAGCTGAGCAGGTGCATTTGCATGTTGTTGAGGTATAGTCAATTGTGTTCTGAAATAAGGGCTTTGTGGGCTGTATTTATTCGTTTCAAGTCCTATATTTTTATGTCTAAATTGGATGGTGCCTTCTGCTATATGTTTGGGATCTTCATACAACTCTTGAGTGAAAATTTTCAAGACCATATTCAAGTAAAACGCTCAGATATGAAATATTTAAAAACAGAAAGCAGGGGCTCGAGTTATACACAGAAAAACGTGGATAAAACGTAAAAATTGGCTAGACTTCCACTTTTCATTTTCAAGAATACTGGCAGACAGATTTCAAATTACTTGAATTTGAACTTTAAAAGTCAAAAAAGCAAGTAGTTACCAAAGTAATGAAATGAAGAGAGAAATTGATACATCATGAAATGAGCAAGAATCTGTTTGATATATTTAGTTTTAACATGCTTTTTTTTAAATAATTTGTGAATCAATGATATATTTGATTTAACGCTTGGCTCGGATTAACCAAAAGTCCAGTTCTAACCTTTTGTGAGCAGGACGTGAGAGGTGTTTTGGAGATAGAATACAGTCTACTCCTGTTTGAAAAAAAAAAAAAACAGGGAATGCAGTTAAACTTCCATCATAACGAGGCATGTTCTCCATGTCCTGATTCAGGAACAACAAAGGTTCCTCCAACATGCGCATTGTTGTGGGGGGGGGGTGGGACTTTGTCCATAACCATCACGGTAGGCGTTGAAATGCGTGGGCACCGAAAAAAAGGGAGAAGATGTAGAAAGCAGGAGCGAAAAAAAAAGGATAGAAGAGCAAAGAAGGAGAAAAAAAAAGAAGGGATAAAAAAGTAAGAGGGGATAAAAGAGAGGAGAAAGTGGAGAGGAAGAAAAAATGGAAATAGAGGAAGGAGAAAGCGGGGGGAAAATAGGGGGGAAAATAGGGAGAGGGCGCCAACTCGATCTTGATAGGGGTTCACTATTCATCTAACTGTTTTCTTATTTATTTTATTTATTTTTATTTATTTATTTATTTATTTTATTTATTTATTATATTATTTTATTTCTTTTTTTTTGGGAGGGGATGATTGCCACCACCAAATTGTCACCCCCACCCCCCGACAAGTGGGCAACAATTTGTGCAAAAACTGACACCAACAAATTGTCACCCCACCACAAATTGTCACCTAATTAGGACGAAATTTGGAGGACGCTGGACACCACAAATTGTCCCCGATTGATGCCCACTATTTTTGCTTCAAGGCCCACAAGGGAATGTTCTAATAACGGTAATGTGATCATTCCAGACTTTTATATTACACACACCACACTTAAAGTTGACCTTTATTGGAGATCACTAAAATCAGTGGTATGTATCAGAGAATCTAGAGAGCATGTAGAAGACAATGGTACAACTAAGAACTCATATCGATTATTGGAAGTTGATTAAAACGCACCTTTTAAAAACACCTGTCAATCAATCTGGCCACGCCCACTTCGGTAGGGAATGGAGCGATTTCCTGATGACGTCAGGATATGGAGTTCGGCTCTCAGTGCAGTGCAGCCAGCTAGCTAGCTAGGGCCACCCGGCCGTGCCGTGTTGGCGTGTACGTACCCATACACTCACTCAGTGCAGTGTACACGATCTGAGCAGTGATATACAGGGCGTCCCGAAAAGAACTATAACACTTTGGAAATGGCTGCCAAATGAAAAATATTTGATTTTAGGTAATGAAATTTATATGTATGGAAAGCTCATTATCCCAACTTCATATGACACCAAAAAGTCCGAAATAAGTCATGCATGAATGAGCAGCATTCACTTTTGTAAAGGTATGGAAATAGGTGCGCAGGAATTGCCCTACCAAGTTGTATGAGGAAGTCATTTGAAGCTTATGGAATTGATGATGATATGCGGAATTACTGATCAATTATGATGAGTTGGGGTTTGCTAAGTGAAATTTGTGGAATTGGGATTAGAATTCATGCATGAGTGAACAGGAATATGTATTTTCCTATGTTGCATTGTAACTTTCAAGTTATATTTAGTGAGGTCCTTCAGTGGTGTGTTAATCTCTCTCTCTCTCTCTCTCTCTTTGTCTTCATCCCTCTCCTCTTCTTTCTTTCTCTCCTGTCTCCTCGCTCTCATCTCTATCTTTCTCTCTCTTTTGCATGGGTGTGTTTTTGAACATTCATATTCATTGGTTTCTACTCCAAATATTTCTAAACCTTCTGCATCCCGGTCTACTCCACATTTACCCAAATTGGGATGGTGATGACAATCTATCAATCTATCAATCAATCAGGCACATTAATAGACAATCAACACCCAGCTAGCAATCATTTTAATCAACAGTGTACCAGTCTCCAAATGTTTCAACTAATCAATCAAGCATTACATCATCTTCATATTTATTTCAATCACCATGTCCAATAAATCAATCAACTCAATTGATCAACAACCAACTATCCAGTCATTTTAGCAATTTGGACTTTGTTAAGGAATATGGTACAGTGTAACACAAATTTGTGAATATACATTGTCAGTCTTTATTTTCAGTTGAATTTTGTTCTTTCGATTTTACACTTGTTTCATCCATCCTGTAACAAAACAAGAAGGAGGGGAAAAAACGATAATGCCCAAAATTAAAATAAAAATCTGTACGTTCAACGCTCAACGTGTCCTCCTCCTCTTTCGATGCACAACCTGTTGTTGAAGAAAAAAAATGCCACTGATGTTGGACATTCAGCAAATCCAAAAGATCATGAAAAACAATCATCAAAAGGGATCAAAAATTTACCCTGCATCTCACTGTTCTGCACCCCATCCTGACTACCACTAACACACCACTGAAGACAACTTGGAAGGCTACAATGCTAAATAGGAAATACATATCTGTCACTCATGCATAAATCATAATCCCCCAGCCTCCAACCCCAACTCATCATAATTGATCAGTAATTCTGCATATCATCCTCAATCCCATAGCTCCCAAATGACTTTCCTCATACAAATTGGAAGGCGAATTCCTGCGCACCTAATTTCTATACCCTTTACAAAAGTAACGCTGCTCATTTCATGCATGACTTATTTCTGTCTTTTTGGTCATATGATTGGATAATGAGCTTTCCATACATGTAAATTTTGTTACCTAAAATCAAATATTTTTCATTTGGTAGCCATTTCAAAAGTGTATAGTTCTTTTTGGGACGCCCTGTATATCAAATCCAATTGTATTAGCTTTGTTTTGTATTCATATTTGCAAATAATAACAAAAATGAGCAATATTTATAGCAATTAATGTTGTAGTAATTTCTCTTTAAAAATAATTGCCATTGTAAGTAGACTAAGTCTTTTCTACCTACTACTATCTGGTACCTCTCTCGATCATATTTCTTTTTCACTCAACAAAATAACGCTCAATTATTCTCAGCAGAACAGAACCAAGTCCAAGCTCAAACTATTTTGCAGTTGTATGTGATCCTATCTTCATTTTTTGAGAGAATAATAAACCCCAGCAATCCATGTATGATTTAATATATTTCTAAAAAGCAAATATGTCTCGATTAATCTACAATCGAAAATCTAGAGCTACTTCTGTAAATTTTCCCCCGATGGTGTGCACACAAAAAGCTGTGCCGCAAAACGCTAGCAGACGCTAATGATTACCTGGATCTAATCGGTATATTACGATTTTCATGTTGATAAATTGTGTTTTGGCAATGAGACCCTGTGATGGACAAAATAATAACATTTAAAATTTTTATGAAGAATTTGTTACATTTACAAAGAATGGAATACTACTAAAAACAAAAGAAAAATAATAATTAGCTTGGTTGGGTACGTATGGCGAGTGCATGGAAATTACATTGCGTCATTTTTGCTCGTTCTCATCCTTGTGTCTTGTGAGTTGAAAAAGCTTTGTCCTTTATTTATACCAGTTATATTATTTAACTCGTAATTTGCTAACTCCAGTTTGTTTGCCGAGAAGATGGATGACCAGTCATCATCGACATCAGGTTCGAACTCCTTGCCAAAGGCAAAGCCAGCGAAAATAAGGAAAACTGGAGGTCGGCGATGCGTTGCTGGAGGTGCATGCAGCTACACGGCGTATGACGGGTATTTCACCCATCGGCTGCCCGGCAAAATGCTAGCAGAAGGAGAGAGGTTTACTTCCTTACAGAAGGCTTAGATTGAGTTTATTAATCGAAGGAGAAAATTTGATACAAATGACGCAAAGCTCTATAAGAGCATCGTTCTATGTAGTGGACACTTTCGTGAAGAGGATTATGAGCCGTTATCAAGCCTTGTGTCAATTGCCCCTTGGCCTAGCATCCCCGTAATTCGCTTGTTCATTTTGCAAATCCTGCCTTACTGGCTCATGGAGGTATAGGTACGCGATAGCTGCAGCTACCTCCGCACTCGAGGGTAGGGCGAAGCTAGCAGTTGCTGCTTCTGAGCTGGTCGAGGGGCATCGGACTTCGCCTCATCTTCTGAAATGTATTCACCCAATTCGCCGTCATCCATGTCCGTTTCTGTTCCGTTGCTACTATATAGCAATTGAGCTGAGGCTTTCTTCCTCATTTTCATCTTCAATGTCTTCGATTTCAAACTCAATTCGAGACTCATCTCTTGATCCGACTCCGTCATTGTTTACGATATAACGTTAGGTTTGCACTTCCCGGGCCTATATATACACACGCACGCGCGCACTCGAAAGCCAGATAGCCAGCAAACCCGGAAGTCAATTCACGGCCGCAATTCCATATTCTGACGTCGGCATTTGGGTGACTTTGGGGGTACGTATTTGGGGGCGTTTCAGTGGGGGCGTCCCGATAACCGATAAATGAGCTCCAGAATTTTTGTAAAAATCGGCGATTAGTAAAATAGTGTTCCTCATGTTATTTGCTGCTCAATGATATATAATTCGACCATATTTATTCTCTATGAACATCAACTTTAACTAACTTGTCTCCATGAATACAAAGAATAAAGTTCATGTAGAGTTCGTAAGAAACTGTGTATGTTATTTTTCAGGGTGTGTGTGTGTTGTGTGTGTGTGTGTGTGTGTGTGTGTGTTCATGGGATCAAGGGGTGATGTAGAACTGTTATCAAAATTATTAAGTTATTAAGAAACTTTGGCCCTTATGTATGTTCCTTAAACTTTCTATGTGTGTCTTGAACGCTGTTTTATTGGCCATATTACAGCTTTGATAACCATAGTTATTCTTGTTTCTAGTTGATTCCATAAATCAGAATATCAACTTTGCTATTCTTCTTGCATTGACACATATGATTATAAGTTAAGGTCAAAGTTCAACTAACATGACACTAAAAAAAAATTGGGAAAACTGTTGAAACTATGTATTGTTGGACCTTTCGCCTATTTTTAAAGGTCATAGGTTAATGAAAAGAACATTTCCTGGCTCATGGAATCAAGTAGAACACATTAACAGTGTTCAATAAAATATTTATATATCTATTTGGGAAATAGATGAAAAAGAGGTTAGACCATTAAATTTTGGTTATTCGGCATAGACCAATTGGTCATGAGACCAAGCAATATTAGACAAATGGAAGATTGACCAAACTGTTACTAGACCAAATAGGTTTAGGGCAGTTAATGGTATTAGACGATCAGAGAAACTGCTGTTAGAACAAGTACCCCAAAAATTAAAAATACACACACACATATATACCACCCACAACCCACAAAACTCACCTCTTACACAGCGCACACAACTTTACCACAGACAATGACACACACACCAGGGCGCACATACACTACACACCAGACAGGAGGTTTGAGACAATTTGTGTAATGGGCGACATTATGTGGTTCTAGGTTCATTTTGCCTACACAAAATTGGCACAATTGTGGTAAAAATTTGAGACCGGCACGTGCAGCACAAATTGTCGCCTTCTAAAATTAGCGACAATTTGTGGTGGGGTGACAATTTGTGGTGTCAGCTTTTGCACAAATTGTCGCCCATTTGCGGGGGCCGTGACAATTTGTGGTGCAACAGGGGGCACTGCCAAATTGACCTGAAGCACTGCGGATGCCAATTCGATCTTACATTTCGGGTGTAGGGGCTTGGTCACACAGGGGGCGAGCGGGAGAATCCGCTTTACTATAGTGAACTGACAGAATGTGTTTTTTCCTGTAAACTAATAGATCAATTTGTGCCCTTAATTACAGGTCAAATTGGCGCCCCTAAGATTATAGATCAATCTTAACGCCCTGTGTTCAAGATCAGTTTGCGCGCCCACAATGTTAAGATGAATTGGCTCCCCTATATTTCAGCGTCATTTGGCAGCGCCCCCACCCCCCCAAAAGAAACAAAAAACAAAAAAACAAAAAAAAACAAAAGGCAAAAACAAAAAAACAAAAAAAAACCACCAGAACAACAAATAAATATATAATATAATAATAAAATAAATAATATACATTAAAATAAAAATGGATATAAACAGGTGCATCATGAACAAATAAATAGATTAAAATAATAAAAAAATCAATATAAAGATCCGCTACTAAGTTTTTTGGGTTATAAAAACCGTTAAAATTAGCGTATCAAGGTGCCTTGTTTTACATTGGCAATATAATTATAACCAAAAATGACTTTTTTTTCATTTTAACTTCACAAAATGCTTCAACATGATGCCTGTGTTTCTATGGCGGGAGGAAGGCGCTGATTTTTTTTTTTTTTAAATTCACAGTTGAGCCATTGGCAAATGGCATCGCCCCTCCTGCCACCCGCAAACAAAACAAAAGACAAAAAACATCACCTTAAAACGGAAACTGATTCTTTTGAAAAACTAAAGCGTTTATATTGATCGCAGAACCCCTATCAGTGAGAGAATTATTCTACGTGGTTCTCATGCATTTTTTTTTATATAGGCTACCCGGTTTACCATTTCGACGTTTTTTCTCAACCCCCGAGATCATGGCGCCCTTGGAACTCTTTTGTTGGGTGGTGCCCCCACTTTATTCTGAAACCTTTTACAATTAATTGCCTGGATTTAAATCACATGAAATAATACGCATCGTGTTTCAGTTTAAAAAATTTAACAGGAAAAGTTTACCGTCAAATTTATTTGGTTTTTTAAAAAGACGTTGACACAGAAAATTTAAATAAAAGATATCAGTGAAAGCGTTTCAGACAATCGATTTTCAATTGTGTGACGTTCACTGTGAGCCTCTCTGCTCAAAGATTGTGTGATGCCAAATTTGTCCTATTGCCAATGTAGGGCAATGCACCCCCTCCCACGCCTTGTATTATTGAAGAGTGACCCCGCCCCCCCCCCCCCGCCCCCCAAAGCTTAAAGCTCATGTATTAGTTTTTCGAGACATATTTTTTGTTTACTTCCATACAGAATATTCTGAATTAATACCTCAAATAACCCTGTGTTCAAAATTATTGTTTTATAAAAGTCCACTTCTAATGACCTGAATTTAGCAAGGTCCCGAATACTGTGTAAAGTCCGGTAGTTTGATTCTGAGGCCGTGCCTAAACGATCACACGATGGGGAGAGATGCCAATTGTGCGAGTTGGTTTTGTGTGCAAGTATATATTGCTTATTCGATACACAGCACTAGATTAACACACGAGGATGCCATACCAGTCAGCAGTGGTGGTTGTGCATGCCCAGAGATATCTTGTGACGGTGAGAGTGACAGGAAGATATGGGCCTCATCTTTGAGTTTGAAATAATTAAAATTTTCTTTTCCCCTGTTTTATGCCTAACTTAGACATAGTCATGAAAAAGACAACATGGCACGATGGTTATATTACTTGCCAGTGTATTAGTGAGTATTCTAGATATGGGATCAAAATTAGCGACAAGTTGAGTAAGTTTTTAAAAATGCAATTTCTCTACAACAACTATACTTTGGCTTTATATAAATGGTCTCCGTAGTTTTCCATGTATTGGAAATTTATATGATAAAACACGCAATTACACCTATCTCCTTCCTTAGTAAGGACCACAATATCAGTTAATAAAAGTTTAAAAAAATATATATACCGTAACGATTGGACAGCTTTATATTTAGCGAGGTATAGGGCCTATAGATAAGTCGGAGACCGGAGATTGGAGAAGTTACACGGTTTCAATGGTTACAGTTCTTAGTTGCTAAGTTGAACAAGAGAGTTCTGCTAAATGACATCTCATATACAGCCTACACATAGCGTTATTGAACTGCCGGTTCGTGAGGTTTCTCCGTTGTTTATTAAAAAGTAAATCCCAAAAAATTTTTTACAGTCTCCAAGTAGATACTTTTTTGACCAAAAAATTAAAATTTCTAATTTTGTAATAGTTCTTACACTGAAGGCACATTGATGATAGTTTTGATATTGTGAAATCATAGTACATGTACTGTCTACTAATTATACCCCGAAGAGCTCTCGCCACATTGTATCGTAGGTTGTAATTCTCATATGTCGGCTGTGCTACAGTTGATTTTATGTGTAAAAATCACCCTATTGAAGGTAGGTCTGTTACAATCAAACCTACCCATGTCGATTGTGCTCAACAAATCTACACCCAATTAACATTACACATGTAAAGAGATAATTTCTTTATCAATTTTCAGGTGTTAATCTTTTAATAATTTCATTAATTTTACTTTAGTCTATATCTAGGAGACTCTACTTTTGTTATTCTCTGTTAACGATACAAGAAACTGGAAAGTTTGAAACAAAATGATGATGTATAAGAAGATTTTACAATAAGTAACAATTATCCCCGTATGTTTTACAAATAGTAACATTTTACCCCATATTGGTTGTAACACTACCCCGTATTACGAGGTAGGTTTTTACAAAAAAAATGTCTTTCATTAATTAAGGCTGTAGTTTAGTGCTCTACATTGTTTTCAAGTTTTATGGTGCCTCAGGTTATCCTAACTAATCAGCAAATAACTCACAACCCAAAGGAGTGTTTGAGTCTTTCATTAGCAATATCTACCAAAAATGCTGAATTTGTAACGTCCATCCCCGCGTCTTCCCCTAGTTAGATGAGGCCGGAGAAGAAATGAATGAATTAAAAAAGGTAAAACATGCGCGTTCTGAAGCGGGGGGGCCTTACGGGCCCGGGCCCCCCGGGTGCGCGCGAATGGGGGCGCCGAAAAGTGGAAGAAAAAGGGAGAAAAGGAAGAAAAAATAAAGAAAGAAGAGGAAAAAAAGAGAAAGGGAAAAAAGGGGGAAGAGGAAAGGGAAAAAAGGGGGAAAAGAGGAAGAGAGAGAGAGGAAGGAAAAAAGGAGAGTGGGGGGAAGGGGGCGCCCTTAAAAAAAGTGGGCGCCAAATCCGACAGTAAAACGTAAGGGCGACCAATATGCGACCTTTAAACTTAGTGGGCGACAATATAGACACTTCCAGAAATTTGGGGAGGGGGGGGGGCGTCCAAATCGAACTTAAATTTAGGGGGCGCCAAATCGACAGTAAACTAAGGGGCGCCAAGATTGACTTTAAATTAGGGGGGCCAAAATCGACCTTAAATTTAGGGGGCGCCAAATCGACTTTTAACTTAGGGGGGGGCGCCAAATCGACAGTAAACTAAGGCGGTGCCAAATTTGACCTTAAACTTAGGGGCGCCAAATCGGACCTTAAATTTAGGGGCGCCAAATCGACAGTAAACTAAGGGGCGCCAAATTGACCTTAAACTTATAGGGGCGCCAAATCGACCTTAAATTTAGGGGGGCGCCAAATCGACATTAACTACGGGGGAGCCAAATTGAGCTTAAACGTAGGGGCGCCAAATTGACCGAAACTTAGATAGGGGCGCAAATTGACCTGAAGCTGAGGGGGCGCCTAATTGATATTAAACTTAGGGGCGCCAAAATCGACTTAAACTAAGTAAGGGCGCCAAATTGAAAAGGGGCGAGGGGAAGGGGGCGCCTTTAAAAAAAAATTTAGGGGGCTCCAAATCGACAGTAAACTAAGCAACGCCAATAAACTTAGGGGTGCCGAATAGTTAGCTTAAACATAGGGGCGCCAAAATGACTTCAACATAGGTGGGACGCCAAATCGACCTTAAACTTAGCGGCTCTTAAATCGACCTTAAAAATAAGAGGGCATCGCCAAAATGAGTCTTAACGTGGGGCGCCAATATTTGACCTCGAAACTTAGATGGGGGCGACCAAATCGACCTTAAACTTAAGGGCGCTAAATCGACCTTAGATTTAGGAGGGGTTGCCAATCGACTTAAACCTAGAGGGGCGCAAAATGATCTTAATGTAAGGGCGCCAAATTTAGATCAAATGTAGGGGCGCCAAAAAATATCTGAACCTTAAGACTTGCCTGAATTCGACCTGAGACATTAAGGGCGCTGATTTAACCTAGAAGTTAAGGGGTCGCCAAATCGATGGTTAAATTAAAGGACGCCAGAATTCCGAGCATCAAATGCTATAGGGACAGACCGATTTGACTGACACTATTACGTGCCAAAGTTTCATCTTAAACTAGGGGCTCCAACTATATCCTAGTTTTACCTGAAACTAAGGGATCTCTCTCTTTTCA
>CALNVZ010000290.1:6808-33366 GCA_940671915.1 Paracentrotus lividus | reverse complement strand
GGCGCCGAAATGATCTGAAACTAAGGGGCGCCGAATTTACCTGAAACTAAGGGGGCAACAAATAGGTTTTTAAAATATGGTCTCTATATACACTGTTCGTCATAAAGGTGGAATATTTTTTTCTGGCTCAAGTTACATTATGTTGCCTCGTTATTAATTTCTTGAATGTGTTTGTCACCGCTTTCACTTTCTGGGATCCTGGGTATATCTTGGACGTTCCCTCAACCCTTCCCGGGGATTTTTCTTCAAAAAAGTTTGTCACCCCCAGAAGATGGCCATTTTCGTCATTTTTTCTTATTTTGGGGCCCTTTTTTGTTCACGCGACCCACCAAGCCTCCCTCAGTCCTGCCCCAAGGAAAAACGTCTGAGGTGGAGATTTGTTATTGTTCTTTAAATTAAATCTAGATTTATGGTTACAGGCTTGACTCTTTTGTCTAGGGGAGGGGTCAAATTTTATTTTGATTGGGGTTCAACATTCATTTTATTCATTTTTACAGCATGGAAATTTCTGTCTTCCCTAAATTGTATTGTAAAATCTCAACCAAACATAAATCAAAATAGAATATAATTAATAATGACTATTTACAGCCTTGTCATCAAGGCTAAACAAAATTTCATGGGAAAATGATGATAATTAAGGGTTAAAGGTGGTTTTTCATTTCTTTTGTTTTCAGCATAAAGATGGAATGAAATATTCCGAATTTTTACCAATCTCGTTTTTTACTTGAACCCCTCCCCTAGACAAGAGACCTAAGCCTGTCCCCAGAAATATAGATTTAACTTAAAGAACAATATAAAACAGTACACCTCAGTCTCTTTTCCAGGGGGTAGGACTGAGGGGGGCTTGATCGGCCGGGAAAACAAAAAGGGGCCCCAAAATGAGAAAAAATGACAAAAATGGGCATCACGGGGGTTGACAAAACTTTTTTGGCAAAAGGTCCACGTGAAGGGTGGGGAGAATGTCCAAGATATAGCCAGGGTGCCAAAAAGTAAAAGCAGGGACAAACATATTCAAGAAACTAAAGTCAAAGCAAAATCATGTCGCTATAGCGGCAAAAAAATATTCCACCTTTATGACGGACAGTGTAGATAGAGCAAAATTTCAAAATGCATGCATCCGGGTCTGTATATACATAGCAAAATTTTCGCTCGCGCTTCGCGCTCGCATCTCCCCCCCCCCCCAATGAATGATTAAATTGTGTTCCTGAGGAACGCATGAAATGTCCTGTTTTCTAATCATTTGAATACATCAAAACTTCCGTTCATGCTTCGCGCTCGCATGTGTTTTTCCTCTTACCAAAATTTACATTATCGGATTCTAACCATCAAAACATTTCAATTTATTTGATTTCACGTTACATTCATTTCTGCATTTCAAATTGACCTAAATCTAGGGGCCCAAATTGAGCTTAAACGTAGGGGCGTCAAATTGACCTGAGACTTAGGGATGCCAAATTTATCTTAAACTTAGGGGCTCCAACTTATTTTGAACTTAAGAGAGGTGTGCCGAATTTACCTGAAACTAAGGGGCAACAACTTGGTATTTGAAATATGGTCTTTAAAAATTTTAATTCCCTCAAGGGTGGTGTTGCATAAAAGCTTTTTCTAACCCGAGTTTTCTCGGGTTAAAAAAACTCAGCTTATTTAGACCTATTTCTTAGTTATTCAACCTGAGTTTAAAAACTCCCTAAAAAAATTTATTGCATTAATACTTTTGAAAACTCTGGTAATGTTTTATGGAATGGAAAAAAACAGTAAAAATCTAGAAAAATATTGTAACCGGATTTTCGGACTTAAACGGAAGTTTTCAGATTTTAACGCGGAAAAAACTCCGCGTTAGAAGTTTTATGCAACAGGGTCCTGGTCTGTATATAACATAGCAAAATTTCTTTTCAATGAGTTATTACATTGTGTTCCTGAGAACGCATGCAATGCCATGTTTTCTCATTATTCAAAGACATCAAGAAATTCCGCTTCTCGCCTGTTGTTTTTCCTCTGACCATAATTTGCATTATAGGACACTAATCATCAAGACATTAAAATTTATTTGAATACACGTTACATTTATTTTGCATTTTCCCAGGGGCACACAATCACCTAAATCGTACATGTATGGCCGCCAATTCAAACTAACATTTAGGGGGCGCCAAATATTAGTTGGCGCCAAAATTGAGACTAAACTTAGGGGCGCCCAAATTTATCTTAAACTTAGGAGGGAACGCGAAGGAAGATAAGCAGCTAGATAGATAGATATTCATCTCTCTTCATAATAATGTAAAAATTACTGGGCAACATACGGTCTTTAAATAACCAGTTCATTCAAATTCCAAAATATATCTACAGCCTCAAATTCATGATTCAAATTCCAACTTGGTTCCTTCGCTTTGTAATTGAAAGCCTTCAAATAAAAAATCCCCGTCAAAAGCAATCGAATTAGTAGAGGGCGATTCCAACGTGTTGTACGGGACATTTAGATTAACATTTGACAGTTTTTCGACAAGAAAAACAAAAAAATATTCCAGTGAATGATGGCCATCCTCAGTCTATCAGAATTTTAAAATAACCAAGACTTTATTTGACTTGAATACCATCCTATAGAATGGAGATTAAAAATAGTAATATTCGTACGGGACGCAGAAAAGTGACTGTTTTGGAAACCTTGAAAGTTTGTGCTCAAAAGTTTGTGAGTTACACAGAAAATTTTGATAGAAACTCAGCTCAAATGATATTCAGCTACCAAAGAAGAATATATAAAAATATGTTTGCAAAAAAAAAAAAAAAAAAAAAAAAAAAAAACCATCCATGAATAAATAGAGGATAATTTTTTACGAACATTGTGGCGTATACTGTACACCCAACATGTGTCGTACGGACATCTCTGAATGAAAGCCAATCTTTCTCAATTTCCCACTTCAAAATGATGGAATTGGCTTGAAGTTTGATGAAAAAGTTATTGCAAACGTAAATCAAGAATGCTCTGATTGATTGCATGTAGAGTAGTATACTATAGCTATATATACACGCCGCCCGCGCGCGCACAGGAAGTACATTTTTTCAGTGAGACAGGTAAAAATGTTATCATTTGGGATGTGTTACCATTTGGGTGCGCGACAGACGTCTCTAATACTATTTACCCGTCGCGGAGACGAAATTTCTATTCTGTCGCAGAGACGTCTCCGCGAAGTGAGATAGCACCCTTAGTGAAGTACTTGGTATCCTAATTCGTCATTCGAATTCTTTAGCTGGATTGAATAGGAACGGAAAAACTCTCAAAGTGTTACAATATGCCAAAGACACCATTATAACGCTCAATGGAACTAAACGAGACTTACAAGGTGCTCTAGAAATAATTGGTAAATTTGTAAATATGTCCAACTCAAAATCAATGTAGGAAACACGCAAGTAGTCTGGATAGGGAAATACAGATTTACAGAAATTTTTACACGAGTATAAATTGAACTGGATATCAGAAGGCTATTTCAGATACCTTGGTATAGATTTTTCGGTTAATTTAACACGTATGGTTGAACATAATTATTGTGAAAAGATCAAAGAAATAAAAAGTAAAAATGACTCTCTGGCTGAAAAGATCCTTGACACCATTAGGACGAGTAATTATTATTAAGTCTTTGTTTTTGTACCAAAATTAAACTATTTATTTCTTTAACTTCTAGGTGCAACCCCACCAATTATTGCAGATTTAAATCGATGTTTTTTCTTGTTTATGTGGGCTAACAAACCTGATAAAATAGGAAGAAATCAAAGGTGTCAGTTGTACAATGATGGTGGTGTTAAAATGCCTAGACGTATCTGGGAAGCAACGTCGACAAACAAGGTGGAACAGATGCTGATGTAAGAATAAGGATTGGAAAAGCAAGGGGAGCATTCCATCAGCTAAGCAACATATGGCGATCTACAAAACTGCCAAGGAACATTAAAATACGTATCTTTAACACAGTTGTAAAGCCGGTCCTACTGTATGGCGCAGAAACTTGGAGAAGACTGTTGCCATTATTAGGAAAATACAGATCTTCATCAATGCATGTCTTAGGCGGATACTCAAGATCTTCTGGCCTAAAGTTATTAGTAACCTAGACTTGTGGGAGCTTGCCCACCAACAACCCATTGAGGCGGAGCTCCTTCAGAAAAGATGGAGGTGGATTGGCCACGCCTTACGTAAACCGATGCCTAACACAACGAGACAGGCATTGACTTGGAACCCTCAAGGAAAAAGGAAGCGAGGAAGGCCTCGAAACTCATGGCGCAGAGACATGAAGGCAGATGTGAGAAGGATGGGC
This sequence comes from Paracentrotus lividus, assembly GCA_940671915.1. Lineage (NCBI taxonomy): Eukaryota > Metazoa > Echinodermata > Echinoidea > Camarodonta > Echinidae > Paracentrotus > Paracentrotus lividus. The sequence goes on along the minus strand of CALNVZ010000290.1, from coordinate 29,068 downwards.
CGCTCATGGAGAGAACCGGAGACGCTGGCTCAGGACCGCTCTGCCTGGAGGAACTTTGTTGACGGCCTATGTCCCAGGAGGGGCGATAGGCGTAAGTAGGTAAGTAAGGTGTTAAAAAGACAAATATTTTTACACATAATTGAAGAGTTTCATTCCGAAAGGCGCTAAATCCACTTTTTTTACTTCTGAGAAAAAAGCATTTGTTTTCCAACTTTTGTACAGGAGTCAATGGGAAATTGAAATTTAAATGTACATATTTAATAATTGCTGTCTGAATTTAGGTTTCAACTTTTGTTTATAGACAGGTACAAGTTTGAACAATTGGCGGGTATCACTAACTCAATTTTCATCAAAAGTGGATTTAGCGCCTTTTGGAATCAAACTCTTGATATATGGAACCGAGTATACCCGGTTCCCGTCCATGAATATGTTAGACGAGACCCGGGTATACCCGGTTCCCACTCTCAACGGGTTGAGACAAATTTTGAATCAGTAGTTGAAACATGAAAACTTACAGAAAAAGGGTTACCGTCCTTGGAAAGTAAAGTATCATTCGTGTATCTGCAATCCCCTGTAATCCCCAAATACTTGACGTTCACTGCCGTTGAGGTGCCTGGAAACGTGTAGACTGGAAAACTGGCTCTTGATACAAACTGTTCATTAGGAGTCACACGAGTCATGGATGCGTCTTCATAAATTTTAGTTACGAAACTGTAACTTTTGGAGTACTGAATGATGGATATGGGCTTGCTGGATGAAACCATATACATCGTTTGGGAACGGACATCAACAGTGTGGTAGCCCCCCATGTTTAGTTTTATCTCCGAGTTGCCAGTTATAATAGTTGTGTTATCGCGACCTGATACAATCTGGATATAGTATCCGGAAAGACTTCTTGGAAACGGACTCACGACAAACTGTTTTCCCCATGATGTAAACGGGGCCAATTGTTCAGCTACGTGGTCGCAATAACTATTGTAACTAGGTACGATGACACATTTCGCGCCTGTAGACACCGCAATTGAAGAATTCGAAAGAATGCGTGTTCCCGTGATATTATTATAAAGCGGAAGAAGCTGAATAGATTCATATGGGAGCAGAGTGTACCGAAATACGTCACCAGAGTAGAGTGTAAGGTCCTCAGACTGTACCGTCGATGTTAGATGCATTTCAATTGAGGTTGCGTCATTTAGGGATGAAATTGAAATTATACCTTCCAATCCATTAGCTTGTAAAGAAAACAATGCTACGAAATACTCATCGCCCAAGTATTTCTTCGGTACTGAAGTATATATGTCAGAGGCTCCACCTGCAATATTATACACTAGAATTGATATGTCAATGTTAGATGTCACCACAACTGTTGAACCACGGATCAATCCGGACGTAGTTTGTTGAATAAGATCAGAGCTTAACGCAAAGTTGTAAGGAACAGAGTTATTTGGCAAAGTGATGTTATATTCCCACTCCCGGCCAGGAACATAGATCCGAAAATCACCCGGGATTCCTTCACCTTGAATGAGCATCCCAATACTTGGATTAGCACTATAATGGTTAGGCATTGGAACAAACACGAACTCTTGTCCACTCGTTCCGCATGTAGTTTCTAGAAATAGAAAGGGGAAAAAACGAAACGTGTTTAAGAACTATTACACTGAAAACCTTACCTCGTCCATCACTAGATGAACTATCTTTTAAGTTGGTCGGTCGGTCGGGACGGACTAGTTTTAAATCTAGTCCGTCATATAAGTCCGTCGAGCCCGTATGTTCATTAACTACACAATCAATGGTTACTTCGAGGACACGGACATTTTGACAGATACATAGGCATAGCCGCAATAGGGCCTCTAATATGATCAGCAGAGGGCACTGATTTATTTCTCTTTGTCTCTCTCAAAGGCTGAAATAACTTTTTTCAAAATTTTCAGTAAATTATTTAGAGATTTGTGATGTTGTACTTTTTATACGCATTTGGTCGTGTTTTCCCCTAAATATACCGTTGACAATTTAGGCTATCAGGTCCCAGTGCCTCTTACATACTCACTTGCTGATTGACACACTTTAGGCAAAGTCAATGTCACAATCTGCTCTTTTGCATTACTAACTTTTAGCCCAATTTCTCTTATTCACCATATTTCTCTGCCTATCTTGTATCTTGTTTAATAGTATATCTACCATGATGTTGTGAAATTTGGTAAAATCATATAGGAAGTGATTTTTTTTTTAAATCTAGGATTAGATTGGTCTGACGTCTTTCAATTATCTACAAAAACATATATATATGTATATATCTATAAATATATATATATATATATATATATATATATATATATATATATATATATATATATATATATATATATATATATATATATATATATATATATATATATATATATATTATAACGTTACTCTTACAATAAATTTGATACGTAATTTCTTCAAATCCCAATTGAATACAGCCTACAATTTTTTATTACTTTTGACTCTCTCTCTCTCTCTCTCTCTCTTTTGTGTATTATTTAGAGCAATGTTAATGAAAGAATCAGTAAAGCTGTGTCCCGTCGTACTTGCACGTGCGTGTTGAATACGTGCAAAAACGTAGGCACATTTTGGAAAAAAAAAATCGTCGTACGTCACGAACGTGGTGAGTACCGACTCGGTACGGATTTTGGTGTGCGTAGAAACGACGTAGAACTTTTAGTGCAGGAGGAACTGCGTGCGGGTTACGGATTTTCCCCACGTGCGTGCACGCACGCCCTCGGTACTGCCAAAGCACGCACAACGCACTGAGTCCGTGAGTCTTTTTAGATATTTGCGGCAGTCACTTGCTGTACCGACGGCGCACTTGGCACGTGCGTGCTGCGCACGGGATGAGTGCGTGGCCCACGGTTACTTTGCTCTTGCCCATTTCAACTGTCGAATGAGCACGCAGAACTTGCGTGGATCGTACGGACTAAGCAAGTGCTGCGCACTTACAACACGCGTTGTGCGCACTGATTTCTACTCAGCCCACGGACGTTTCGTATTCAATTATGTTTATAAACACAACACAGAAAGAAAGTTCCCCCTATTTCAGATATCAATTATTTTTCAACAAGGAGAAATTTTAAAAATCTAATTATATGCCCATGTAGGGAATTTAATTAGCTACCATAGGACCCAATTTTAGGAAAAATCATTAAGTCATGCTTCAGTGATTATGGTTGAATGCAAAAAATGTCATTTTTTGAAGTTCACAAGCCTAAAATCACAACTTTGATTCAATGGAATCGGACCCATTTTCAGATTTTAAACAATTTACACGTCAGAGTGTATGGAAAACGTGCTTCCCAACATACGGAAACAAAATTTGCGTCAAAATTCACGGTTGAGTGAGCATGCAGCTAAAATTGCCCAAACTGCGATTTTTAATTCTTTGCCATCGTATAATCGATCAAATGTGACGGAATTCCTGTTTTGGAAGTGTATGCAACCAATATCCATCCATTCACGGTTGAATGAACCCATCAATCAACCAAAAAATAGGCCATTTTAGAATTACAAAGAGTCATTGTAGTAATTTTATGCACTAGAAAGCATGTCAATAACATGTTTTGGGTTTTATTTATATTCTTTGGGCACGTGTCAAGGATCCTATGGCATTTATTTAAAAATTCATGCTTCAGTGAACACCTGAGACTGGAAAAGCCCTTTTCTCACGTACGGACTAAAATTCAAATTTTTACTTTGATTGAATATAACAATTCTTGTTGGGGAGTACGTTTGATTTTATTTTCACAAAAATCCCGATGTTTCACGCCTCAGTGGGCACAAGATACAAGAAAATCGTGAAAATGAGAAGAAAGTTTGGGGCTTCGTCATGGTTCAGTGACTTTTCGAATACGTAATTTGAATCAGGATCATGTTAGTTGGAGATCAGTTGAAGCTGTGTGCCAAGTTTTGTGACATAGCTCACGGTCAAATCAACAATAATCATCAATGAAATTGGCTGAATTTCACGTTTGTCAGGTATTGATTTCCTCCTCCATTGACTTTATGTACAGAGGTTTAACAAAAGTTTAACAAAAATGAAATTTGGCATATTTTAATTGTCAGTTTTTGTCCATTTGACTGTGAATTATTGTATGAAACTTTGCACATAGCTTCAACTGGTCTCTAACTAACATGATCGTTACTCAAATTACGTATTCGAAAAGTCACTGATCCGTGACGAAGCCTGAAACTTTCTTCTCATTTTCATGATTTTCTTGTATCTTGTGCCCACTGAGGCGTGAAACAGCGGGATTTCCATGAAAATAAAATCAAAAGTATTCCCCGGAAAGAATTATTATATTCAATCAAAGTAAGAATTTGAATTTTAGTCCGTACGTGAGAAAAGGGCTTTTCTAGCCTCACGTACTCACTGAAGCATGAATTTTTGAATAAATGCCATAGGATCATTGAAACGTGCCCAAAGAATATAAATAAAACCCAAAAATGTTATTGAGATGCTTTCTAGTGCATAAAATTACTACAATGACTCTAAAATGGCCTATTTTTTGGTTGATGGATGGGTTCATTCAACCGTGAAAGGATGGATACTGGTTGCATACACTTCCAAAACAGGAATTCCCTCACATTTGATCGATTTTACCATGGCAAAGAAGTAAAAATCGTAGTTTGGGCAATTTTTGCTGCATGTTCACTCAACCGTGAAATTTGACGCAAATTTCGTTTCCGTATGTTGGGAAGCACGTTTTGCATACATTCTGACATGTAAATTGTTTAAAATCTGAAAATGGGTCCGATATCATTGAATCAAAGTTGTGATTTTAGGCTTGTGAACTTCAAAAAATGACATTTTTGCATTCAACCATTAATCACTGAAGCATGACTTGATGATTTTTCCTAAAATTGGGTCCTATGGTAGCTTATTAAATTCCCTACATGGACATATAATTAGATTTTTAAAATTCCTCCTGATTAAAAAATTATTGATATCTGAAATAGGGGGAACTTTCTTTTTGTTTTGTGTTTATATAAAAAAAAAAAATATACTAGTATGTATATACAACTTAATTATGTTAATATGTGTGTATGTACATGTATGTATACATGTATTGTATAAATATTGCATAGAATACCCTCACCTGACAAAAAGTATTGCAGCATTGGGTTTCTTTTTTTTTTTTTTTTTTTTTTTTTTAATGCTCCAAATTTTATTGTCCGAAACAAAGATGACCGGATATTTGTTTTGCCCCTTTTCTCGCGTCTTTATGATAATATTACATAATCATTGATGGCCTGAATATTGCCGACTATTTTTGTATGCCTTGAAACAAGAAAATCTTCAAACATGAGAACAGTAGATGACTTGACCAAGTAATTTCTTAAACAAAGGGGAGGACAAAAAGAACAAAAAAAAAATGTTTATAAAAGAGATAGCATATACGGCAGACAGCATCACCAACAGATGAAATTCAATTTTAACGTTGACAAAGACAAATTTAGTCCTGTATTGCAAATACTGTTTGTTGCAACTTTATTCCACCAAATCATAGTCAATTTATTAACATAATTATGTTGTAGTTTACAACAACAATCTATTTTTTTTAAAACAATTTTTATTATATTTTGCTGGATAATGACTGCCTGTCTTTTGGCACGTATCAACCGAGTACCATGGCAAAAAGATGTTCTCCCCTTGGTGACCCCTTTTTTTATTTGGCTTTGACAATAATGACGATGATCCACAGCATAGTAAAAAACAAAGTTAACTTGTTTCCAATATTAATTTGCAAAAAAGCGAATCATTTCAACAGCATTCGAATAAACAAATATTTATTTTATTATTATTATTATTTTTTTTACTGATAAATTCCACCTCAAAAGGTTTCTTTTTTGTTTTGTTTTTTTGGTTTTTTCCCGGGGGGGGGGGGGGGGAGCATATTCAGTCAATAGATTTCGTGAACAAAATCATGACACAAGTTTCAAGTTTCTCCGGTGTTTTGATGTTTCGCTTATACATTTTTTTAAATAAAAACTCGCCAAAATGTACCATGAAAATGTCAAAGTAAAAAAAAACAAAAACGAAAACAACAACAACACTCAAAGAAGATAAATTTGTTTCTAACGTTGCTTTAATTGAGTCCTATATTGCAAAAACAGGTTTAAAGACCGTGGACGGAGTAAATACAACCTTATGCTACAGTCACACAGACACTTAAGTATAGTTACGTCCCGTTGCGTCCAAAAATGATTTTCTTTTCTGTGGATCCCCATGGATGCCTTCCCGTCATAGTCAGAAGTGGAAATAATGATAATTTCGTTCATTCAGTAAAACAAAGAAATACATAAGAAATAACAAAGCAGAAAAGAAAATAATTTTTGGACGCAACCGGACGTAACTCAACGTAAGTGTCTGTGTGACTGTAGCATTACATCGATTGTAAGCTAAGTAGGCGTATAACATAAATACCCCCCCCCCCAAAAAAAAAAAACAAAAAAAAAAAAAAAAAAAAAAAAAAAAAAAAAAAAAAAAAAAAAAAAAAAAAAAAAAAACTCAATTTTCATAACAGTATTCATAACAAGGTGATTGAACCTCAACCGGGCCATCCCTCCCAAATACACGAAAAGTTACCCCTATTTTAATGGCGCGGTTGATGACGTCAAAGAATGTTAAGGCAATGCTAAGGTCAGGCATGATTGAGTTTCGCCATTAGAAAACACGTTTGTATTGCTATGTAAAACAATAGACCCCATGTGTGCTAGAATTCTATTGTTATGGAATGAAAAGGCAAATGGCAAATGGCCCGAATTCACAAACGTGGTTTAGTTAGTCTATGGTGTAAATCAGGTGGTTTGTGAATACCAAAATTTAGACCATGGTCTAAATCCGTGGTTTAAACAATTGATTTAGACCATGGACTAACTAAACCACGTTTGTAAATTCGGGCCATTATGTCTAAAAAGACTCACGGAGTCGGTGCGTTGTGCGTGCTTTGGCAGTACCGAGGGCTTGCGTCTACGCATGTACGGTGAATCCGTAGCCCGTACGTAGACCACTCGCAGCGAAAGTTCCTCCCGCACTAAAAGTTCTATGTTGTCGTGTCTGTGTACACCAAAATCCGTACCGAGTCGGCACTCACCACGTACATGACGTTCGAATTTTCACATTTTGCCAGCGTTTTTGCACGTAGATTGCACGCACGTGCAAGTACAACGGGATGTGACCACAGCTTTATTGGCATTTGTCCTCTTAAAGTTCAACAATAAAAAATTCCCACATAATTTACTGGCCTCTACATAAACATTCGACATGTTGGAATACTCAGAAATAATCTACAATATATCATTTTAAATAAAATAAAAATCAAATTTTGGACTTGCTGAGATGTCAAATCTTATTCCGTTATTTTCGATATGCCTTCGACAGTGTCATAAAAGGAATCGAATATTTTCAGTGGCCGGTCACATAAGTAAGTAAAAAAAAAAAAAAAGGTTGCAGGATTAACACGGTCCACTGGGTATAACCATTAGACCTGAATATCAAACGTAAATTTGTCTCCAACGGTAGAAACACACGCAACTGCTGTTTGAAAATCGGAACCTTACAGCTGTGAAAAAAAAAAATCACACGCTGGCCCGGATGGGCACTCCAGTGGTTAGTGGTTATGACAGGCGCGGATCCAGTGGGGCCTGACGGGCCCGCCCCCCCCGCCCCGAAAAAAAAAAAAAAAAAGGAGGAGAAAAAGGGAGAAAGAAAGAAAGAGGGAAAGAAAAGAAGAAAAAGAAAGAAAGAGAAGGGAATAAGGCCCGATGCTCGTACAATTTTCGCCCAACTTTATCCAATAAGAAGCGCGAAATAGGCTTTATTGGGTTCTAAACGACCATAACTAAGGCCTTTAATTATGTGGAGGGCCCGCGAGGCCGATTTTTCTCATATTGTATTTTGCAATATACTGCTCAAACGCCTTTTTTTTTTTAAGAAAAAGAAATACATTAGTGACGTAAAGTAAAAATAAGGAAAATATTTGAAACTAAAGTTTCAAATTTTCACAAAGAAAAGAGGCCTCGTGGACCCTTGGCCTCGTGGGCCCTCGACCTTCTGGGAAAAATAGTCGACCTCGTGGGAATACTAGAAAGTGCCCCTTCATTTATACAATATATTTTTTGAAGCCCCAAATTTTCGGCTCGCGGATACTAAATAGGGTCTATAACACGCACTTATTTACCATTTTCTACAGTGCGTCTCAGAAAGAACTATACACTTTTGATAAGGCTACCAAATTAGAAATATATGATGCGTGGGGAAAAGTTTAAATTTTGTGAAGCTCATATCCTCAACTGTCATTATGATACAAACAATTCCGAAAATAACGCATTCTGCAGTGAACAATGCCCACTTTTATGAAGGACACAAAAAACAACCTGCGCAGGAATTTACTATTCATTTATCCCCTGTGTACGGCATGCCAAGAACGATCCAAGAAATAATGGAATAAATCTTTGCAAAGACAAAAATAAACTGAAATAAGAGCAAAAATCAATATATGAAAACAAAACTGTGAAAAACTTCATTTTGCATAATATCGATTGCTTATTTCTGACTTTTGATATATATTTTTATCTGTTAGCTGATTCATTCCACTTTTTCTTTGAATCTTTCTTGGCATGCCATACCCAGATGGTAAATGAATAGCGAATTCCTGCGCAGGCTATTTTTTTGTGTCCTTCATAAAAGTGGGCATTGCTCACTGAAGAATGCGTTATTTTCAGAATTTTTTGTGTCATAATTATAGTTGAGGATATGAGCTTTATATACATCTAAACCTTTTCCCCCCAGAATCATATATTTTTAATGTGGTAGCCTTGTCAAAAGTGTATAGTTCTTTTTGGGACGCATTGTAGTACTAGAAAATGCCCCTTTATTTATTCCATATAACTTTTAAAGCCCCACAATAATGCACAATAACTCGCGAATACTAAATAGGGTCTATAATAAACAATTATCTACAAATTTTTATATTAGAAAGTGCGCCTTTATTTATTCTATATATCTTTTAACCCCCCCCCCAAAAAAAAAAAAAATACGAAAAGTAAAACTAAGGAAAATATTTGAAACTAAATTTTCAAAATTTCACAAAGAAAAGAGGTCTCGTGGACCCTCGGCCTCATGGAAAAAATAGTCGGCCTCGTGGGAATACTAGAAAATGCCCCTTTATTTATTCCATATAACTTTTAAAATCCCACAATTTTCGGCTCGTGCTTCGCGCTCGCAGATACCAATTTAAAAGGCACAATAATGCACAATAACTCAAATTTTACCTCAAAATTTTCAGCTCGCGCTTTGCGCTCGCGAATACTAAATAGGGTCTATAATAAAAATTATCTACAAATTTTTATATTAAAAAGTGCGCCTTTATTTATTCTATATATCTTTTAAACCCCCCCCCCCCAAAAAAAAAAAAAAAAAAAAAAAAATAAGGAAAATATTTTAAACTAAAGTTTCAAAATTTCACCAAAAAATAGTCGGCCTCGTGGGAATACTAGAAAGTGCCCCTTTATTTATATAATATATTTTTGAAACCCTAAATTTTCGGCTCGCGCTTCGCGCTCGCTGATACTAATCATAATGCACAAATAACTCAAATTTTTACCTCAAAATTTTCAGCTGGTGCTTCGCGCTCGCGGATACTAAACCATATAAATGCACAAATAACTCAAATTTTGAACTCAAAATGTTCGACTCGCGCTTCGCGCTCACAGATACCAATTCAGTAGGGTATATAATGGGCGATTCTTTGAAAAGTGAACATTTTTTGGAAAAAAAAAAGTTTTTCCTTTTAGTTTTTAAGCTGCACATTTATGTAGAGCATTGTCTGAAGTTTCATGAAATGCATTTTATATCTTAATTTTACAAATTTTTCATGCTCATTTGCATAAATTAACATGCAAAAAATTTGAATAGAAAAATGGTACGTAAAATATCATTTGTTTGACCCTGACTTGATTGTATATGCTGGTCTCCTTACTTTGATTATTGTCATTATACCCTTTTTTAACTTCATTCCTTAATGAAAAATAATGGTGTTGAATTGATTGTTTTAAGATAATTAACTAAAGAAATTAATTGCTATCAAATGTCACACACGTGACCCAAAAACACGAAAAGTTAACGCCCCCCAAAAACCATGGTTCTATTATTATTACAATTTTTTCTCCAAAGCTAGATTTAATGTGCCTTGCATCTCACCAAATATGAAGCCATGATAGCTTTTAATTTAGTTATTAATTAACTTTGAAATTGGTCACACACGTGACCCACGGGTCACGTGTGTGACCAGCTATGGTCATGCCTTAAAAAAGGGACCAGGCTATTCGGCCATTCTTTGAAAAGGGAACATTTTGGGGACAAATAGATTTTTGCTTTTTGATTTTAAGCTGCATATTCAAATAGAGCAATGTCTGAAGTTTCATGAACTCGATGTTTTTCGTGATTTTTGCAATTGTTCATGGTCATTTTCATAAATTAACATGATAATTAAATGGAAAAACGGTAAGGGGGCCGTCACACTGAGGTCGTTCTATAACGTTCTTGCCCGTTTTTGCCCGTTTAAAAAAAAAATGCTGAACGGGCTTTGGTCGGGTTGGAACTTATAACTTTGAAAAATAATTTCTTGAATACGATGCTAGGCAGTTCATAAATAGTTCTCGTTACGTCAATTCCGTCTTTATCGCGTCCGCAATACGTTGTTATCCAGTTCAGAACGAGTAAACTGCTCGTTCACTCTATACCGTTCGTAGCACGTCCAAACGGTCACTAAAAGTGCCTATGCGCAGCATGATAAAAGTTAGGTACCACGTTCGTAGTACGTCCTTCTCGTTCAGAGTAAGTCCTACCCGTTTAAGGAACGTTGTCACTACGTTTAATTTTAGAACTTGAATAATTAATATACAATGCTCGTTTGTATGACGTCCTAGCACATCTTTAGAACGATTTAATTACGGCAATTTCGTTTGTAGTACGTCCATCTCGTTTCAGGTACGTTGCCACCCCGTTAAATTTTAGGACGAGATGGGCGCCCGATTTTTTTGAACACTTTTTTGGAAATCCGACCGAGCTAGTCCATGAAGTTCGTAAACAGATCGTAAGAAGTATTTACTACGTCCACTCAGTTTACACACAGACTATGCCCGTTCGGCAAAATTTGCAAGGACGTAGTAAGAACGAGCTCAGTGTGACGGGGGTATAAATAAAATATCATTTTTTTTAACCCTGACTAGAATGGATATGCGGACTTCCTTACTTGGATTACTGTCATATATTATTATTTACCTCTATTCCTTTTAATCTAACCCCCCAAAATAATGTTGTTATTAAAATTGATTATAGTAAGATAATCAACCCTGGAAATTAATTGCCCTCAAAATGTCACACACAAGTAACCAGAAAACACAAAAAGTTTATGCCCCGTCTTAACCATGGCTCTGGTATTATAATTATTTCTTCAAAGCTAGATTTAATTTACCTTGCATCTCACTAAATATGAATCCATGACAAGTTTTAATTTGATTATTAATTAGCAAACAAATTGGTCACACACGTGACCCGCTGGGTGGGGGCGGTCATAAATTCTGATTATTTTCACTTTCATTGGCTGATATTAATTTATTTTAGCACTATTATGGTCCAAAATGGTTCTGCAATAATTTGTGCGAAAAAACAAAACAACAACAACAAAAAGAACAAACAAACAAACAAAACAAAAGGTCGAAAAAACAAGGAAATACATAAGAAATTCATAAAACAATGAAATACACAAGGAATTTAGTTCGATATCAATTTTTTTTCCAAGTACAATGGTTAGGAATCCTGTAAAGATAATGCAAACACAAACTTAGCATTCCAGAAGCTGTAGTTTGTCAATTAGAACAAAAATTATAACTTCATGCAATGCGTTAATTAGCATTATTAATTCATATAAAATAAATTATTATTATTATGGGAAAATTAACAGTGCTTTCTTGTAGTTACATCACACACTACCATCGTTCAAATTTTCGGCGCGCTCGCGCGATCAACAGCCAAGATCTTATAGGGGGCATAATGGCCCCCCTCCCAAAACACCCCATTGACTGACTAGGGTTGAGTTCATAAATTTTTTTACCACAGCGGATATTGTAATTGCTCAAAATGTACATTTATTGCATAATACATAATAATTCATTTTTCTGTACAATTTGCCATAGGTCACACACGTGACCCACTAAAATGTCACACACGTGACCCGACATCACGATATAAAATAATAGATACAAAAAGAAATTTCAGAGATGACTCCTATCCAGTGGTATTTTTTGGTTAGCAGGTCCATAATATGCATATCTCACAGCAATAAGAACATTTCATCATTTTAAAACTCACAGGAATTTCAAAATGAAATTGAACTCTCAAAATCATGCCGTTAAGTTCTGTGAAGTCACACACGTGACCCACTTCTTTTGACCTCTGACCTTGAACATGCATATTGTAAATATTAAAAAAATATTTACAAATGATAGCCAACAAAATATATTAGCATGATATAAACATTAAATCAGTATATTTTTAAAACTGTTAGAGTTATAGCCAATTAAAGTCAAGATTTTGCATAATTTCGGTTACACACGTGACCAAGAATGGTCCAATGCACAATTAATTCAAATTTTTTTTTACCTCAAAGTTTTCACCTCACACTTCGCGCTCGTGGATACTACATAGGGTCTATAATGCACAATTATCTCAAATAATAGCTAAAAATTTTCGGCTTGCGGTTCGCGCTCGCTTTGCATTTTTCATTAATTAAATACCAAACACATTCTTAAAAGCATCAATTAAAATGCAATTTTTTGGGGCGCACCCCCCTATTTATCCGAATATATTTCTCTTTATGCCTCTGGTCTCAATTGCCCCCTTTTCAGGAAAAATGCCCCTTTTCCATCTCACCCCCCCCCCCCCCCCCCTCCCTCACTTTCAACTTCGTTCCACCGCTTGTGGCATAACATGCCGTTCCTCCAGGTAATTAAATAGTTTGCGCTCGCAGCGTCTGATGTAATTATTATGGGGGTAATAATCGTATTCATGGTGGCAATTTAAAATACATATTCAAACCACTACAGTTTTGTTTAAAATATTCCTTTTTTTTCTCTCTCTCTCTTTTTTTGTTTTTGCTAGTATATATTAATATTTTGTTTTCATAGGAGTAAAAATTAAATTGTTTAAATTCCTCGTTTTAGGTCAGTATAGGCCTATATATTGGGGAATGTTTTAAACTCGCGCTTCCCGCTCGCAAGATTTTTTTTTCAAAGTTGGGCCCCCCCCCCCCCCCCCCCCCCCCTCTGGAAAATCTTGGATCCGCGCCTGTATGACGCTGGCAATCCAGAGGTCGTGGATTCGATTCCCGCCAGGCGGCCTGTGATTTTTTTTTTCACAGCTGTCTGGCTCCGATCCTGGTTAACAAAACGGGAACCAATCAGAACAAAAGGGGGGGGGGGACTGCGAAGATGGACAAACCCTTTTTTTAATATTTATAAACACAACACAAAAAGAAAGTTTCCCCTAATTCAAATATCAATAATTTTTTAACCAGGCAGAGTTAAGAAAATCTAATTATATGTCCATGTACTAGGGAATTTAATTAGCTACCAGGGGAACTATTTTTAGGAAAAATCATCAAGTCATGCTTCAGTAAGTAATGGTTGAGAGCGAAAATGTCATTTTTTGAAGTTCACAAGCCTAAAATCACAACTTTGATTCAATGATTTCGGACCAATTTTCAGGTTTTACACATTAAACATATCAGAATGTACGCAAAACGTGCTTCCAAACATTTGGAAAGGAAATTTGCGTAAAATTTCGCGGTTGAGTGAACATGCAGCAAAAATTGCCTAAACTGCAATTTTTACTTCTTTGCTATGGTAAAATTGATCAAATTTGATGGATTCATGTCCAGGAAGAGTGTTTTCGACTTTTGCAAACAATTTAAATCAAGTTGAATGAACACCACAAAATACCATGTAAAAAACACTAGGTAAGTATTCTTTTCATTTTTTACGCTAAAAATCGTGTGAATATCCGTTTTTGTGTTATTTTTATGACTGGTGCACGTGTGTACATGATCCTATTGCATCTATTTAAAAATTCATGCTTCAGTGAGCACGTGGCACTGGAAAAGCTGTTTCTGCATTTAGAGACCAAAATTAAATTGCTTACTTTGCTTAACCATAGTAATTCGTTTGAAGGTATTCATTTGATTTCATTTTCGCAAAAATCCCGAATTTTTTTTATGCTTCAGTGAACACAAGATATAAGAAAAAGGAAGAGAGTTTACGGCCCTGGCACGACTGAATGGCACGTACGATTCCTAATTTGACCTAAGTTCCTGTTAGTTAATGACCTCTTAAAGATTCGTGCCAAATTTCAACAATTAACTCACAGTATAAAGAACAAAAAAAATGACAATGAAAATGGGCAATATTGTCCCTTTTGTTCAAACTGTATACATAAAGTCAATGGGGGAGGGATCAATAGTGAACAAAAGTCAACTGTCGTTGAATCAAAGTTGTGATTTTAGGCTTGTGAACTTTAAAAAATGACATTTTTGCATTCAACCTTTGCTCACTGAATCATGACTTGATGAATTTTCGTAGAATTCGCTCCCGTAGTAGCTAACTAAATTTCCTACATGGACATATAATTAGATTTTTTTCAACTCCGCCTGGTTTAAAAATAATTGGTATTTGAAATAGGGGGAACTCTCTTTTTGTGTTGTGTTTAAATATTTTCTGCCAGGAAGTGTAAGGAAATGTCTGAGATCGTCAATACCCAAAAGCTGGACGCAGAGACGAGTATATTCATAATTAAGCTGGGGCAAAATGATGATGCTAGAGATATACATGTATATTCCACCATTTGTTTTAAAATTGAATGATCCTATCTGGGGTCTTCCCACGAGTCCTCGGTGCCACGAGTCCTACGTCCCACGAGACCTCGGTCCCACGAGTCCTACGTCCCACGAGGCCGAATATTTTTCCACGAGTCCTACGTCCCACGAGGATGACTCGTGGGACGTAGGACTCGTGGAAAAATACTCGGCCTCGTGGAACATAGGACTCGTGGGACGTAGGTCTCGTGGGACGTAGGACTCGTGGGAAAATATTCGGCCTCGTGGGACGTAGGACTCGTGGGACCGAGGTCTCGTGGGACGTAGGACTCGTGGCACCGAGGACTCGTGGACCCTCCCCGGTTTAACGCCTGAAATTATTTTGGAATTTTTATTTTTAAATTATTGTAATTTATGCAAATTAGGTGTGTATTTTAATACGTTTATTAATAATTTATCAAAAATCTCGATCTCTTTTTAAAAATTGCTGTGTATATCAATCAACAACATTTGATAAAAATTTTGAAGTTTAAATTGAATTCCTGTGTACCCTTTTGCTTTGTAGCTTTTTTTGTATTCTATTGTTGTTATTGTTATGTATTTCTTACATTTTTGTAGACTTTTCTGTTTATTCAGTTATGATAAATACGTACATGTATATAGACGATAACTAAGATTTTTACAAATCACTTTAGTTCAAATTGACGTATGATCACATCTGATGATGATGATGAGTATGTGGACACAACCGTACTCACACCCGGGCAAGCCATGTGTGTTATTGATAGACTGGAAATATAATAGGGATTACACGTAGAACGAAAGGTGCGATTTTCATCTCCAATACGGTAAGTTAAATCCCCATTAAAATGTTAATTTTGACCATCATGCCGTGGTCTAAATCAAATTTTGATGTACCTTTTCTTGTAGGAAATTGTCAAAGCTATAACATATCGAAGAATATAAATATATAAAAATGTCGGAGAAAAACGACCAATATTTACTGAGATACACTACATTTTGTACAAACATTATGACGTCATGATAATTGAAAAAAGATAATTTTGAGTTCACAAGAGTATATGACAACGTTTTGACTAATTGACCCCAAATGTTATTCATGAATTTAAATTTTCATTTCATAAGCTTTCAGAAAGTATAAAGAAAACAGGTGGTTTTCGTGCCCTCTGACGAGCTATTGAGGATTTTATAGAGGCATGTTCTTGCATGTTTTTACGTTATTTGCCTCAAAAACGCGCGCGCGGATCTTTAAGTTTGACGCGCGCGTACAACCTTATGGTATTGATTAAAATTGGCTGGAAAGTGTGTATAGAAGTCTCTAAATAAGGTGTTTTCGCAGGACTACGGGGAGCTTATCTAGAACGTTAGCATAAAAGAGGGCACTATTTTCCAAATGCCTTCAAACCCTCGTTTTCTATCTTCTTCAATAACTTTGAATAAAAGTTTCCAATGGTAACCGCACATGTTCCCTTTGGCTTGTGAGACATTGTAACGTCTATTGTTGCAACGAAGATTCAATCAGTATATAGGGCTTTGATATACAGTGCAACACAGAAAAAACAACTAATTTTAAAAGCATATGTCACATTGAAATGTTTTGTGACTTTGATGTTAACTTCATAAATAGTCACTCTATATTCAATTATACCAAACGTACAAGTGTATTGTAACGGTCGACTGAGCACTTAGATTTAGAAAAATCGTAAAATTTGTCTGATAGTATATTATACCAAGTTTGAGCAAAAGCAACCCTTGCAATTAATTAGTCTTTTTAAATATTTTGTCCCTTGAATGAATGAATAGACCCAGTAGGACTGACCTAAAACAATGAATGAATGCTCAGAAGCCAGGGTGTCTTGTGGCAAAACTTGAAAGAAAGTGCCCAAGGTTCTGAAGGTACTGGTGTGTATTAGAGACGTCTCCAATACTTTATTCCGTCGCGGAGACGTCTCCGCGACAATTTTCATAAACTGTCTCAAAGTACTTCCCGCGACTCAAGAAACGTTGTATTGACTGAGTATAAGGAGATGTCTCCGGAAAAGTTTTCACAACCGTCTCCAAGTAGTTTCAAAACCGTCTCAAAATAGGCCCAAATCCGTCTCATATATAGTTTCAAAGTAGTTTCTGCGAAGTGAGATACTACCCTTACTCTTCGTCATGATAATTTAATAAAGAAGTACATATCCGTAATAATTATACACATAAGACGATCTTAATATGAGGCTCTCAAAGTTGGGTTTACTCTTTCTTGGGACGCACTGTATATACGAGACAAGAACTTACGAAGTATGCAGAATGCGAAAAAAAACCCGCTTTTGTCATTTTGCATAAAGGATGTCATGGATGTCAATGGCGCGCGGCAGTGGCTGTATTTTCAACGTCTATTGTTGCAATACAAATTCAATCCAAAGGCTACTTTACTGGGGATACCTAGTTCTTTTTTTTTTCATACCAAGGTTTTATTGTGTCAAATGCGTCTATGCGTATAACAGCTGACCTAAAACATTGCTGATATGAAAAGAAAAAACCTACTGCCCAGCCTTTATGATTAGTCAAATCAAAGTAGGCCTATGCTTCTTTTATGTTTAAGCAAAGGGGGAAATGCCTGTATACATTCCTATCAAAGCGCTCGCTTATTGGCTTATAACTGACTTACGTTCTCCGCTCAGAACCTTTACGTTCTACGTTTCGGGAGAACGTACATTTCCCCAAAATAGCGTTGTAGATTTTGACAACGGGGAGCTATCTCTTGTAGCTAGGGGAAACCCTCGTTTGTGCACACGAAAACTTGTAATTTAAACGCTTGCCAGCCGTTTCTAGCAAATACCAGTTTTACAAACTCATTTTCCTGTACTAACAGTATGCAGGAGTTTGGGGTTTGAGCTATTTTGAAAATAAAGCCTTTCATAATGCTAACGTTCTAGATTAGCTCCTCCGTAGTCCAGCGAAAGCACCCTAATAGCAAATCAAGTAAAACAATCGATTTTTTTATTTTTTAACGTTGTGTACGACATGTGCGCGCGCAAAACGCGCGGAAAGTTTTGAAAGGCTTTAAATGACCTAAAACTAACTCTAATTCGGACGAAAAGTGATTTTGAGCATTTTAAATTTTTGACGCCTGCGTACGCGTGCGTCATGACCCCTATGTGACCTTTGATGATATCATAAGTTGAAAGGTCATGTAAACTTCATGTGTACTAAATATGATTGATTTATGATCATTTATGTTCAAGTTATAATTGTTAATGTGATTTTACAAAATGGCGCCTGGATGACGTCACCTGACCTTGATTGTAACAAAAACCTTATTGTGCCGAGAATTTATGATGATCGATCATTGGTGAAAATTTGAATAGGTTTCTTTCCCGTTTTTTTTTTTTTTTTTAGTTATCGTGCACACAACATTTGTACAAAAAAAAAGAAGAAGATTACGACGAAAATAAGAGGTGGTATGTACATACGTAAAAGAAAAAAGAAAACTAAAAAAAAAAGAAGATTCGGACAATAACAAAAGGTGATATGTATATTACACATACCACCTAAAAAAAGAAGATTCGGACAATAACAAGAGATGGTATGTATATAACATACCACCTAATGAGATGGCTTGTCCAATGCAGAATACATGTACACTCGAAATGTGATGAAATGACATACCTAGGCTTTAATCGCCAATTTAGACTGCAATGCCGGGGGTAAAACTAAAGTAAATTTACCAATGTTGTAGGGCATTGTCTCAGCTACAACAAATTGAAAATTTGAATGAGAAACGGCACATACCTACTGAGGAACACTCCTCTTTGTACCAAGATTATGTCGTCATTAAACTTAAATCGGTAATTTTGAAACGCAAATCAAAATTTTGAGTTTAGAAGCCACTATGATAACGTTGCAATGACGTTAAGTAAGAAATGAGGTATGAAATCGCATCTACAACTCATACTCTATCCAACTCTGAAAAGATAATTGCGGGCTGCCGTTCATCCTGAAGAATAAGGATTTTGTGTAGGCATGTTTTTGGCCAAAAATGGCATATTTTGGCAAAATTGACTAAATTCGCGCGCGCGTAATTCCAACTTGAACAGATGCCCAATTCGTTATGAACAGTCTAAAAATAGTGGTTATGGTGTCAAATTGTTGTAAATATTATCAAGATAACTTTAAGAGCAAAAAAAAAAATCGATGATCTGAAGCTGCATTCTTTCCCGACGCGCATAAATGCGCGCAAAATCGTGCGCGCGCATTTTTTCTTGAAATGCTTAAAATGACCTGAAACGTACTCTAAAGGCCTCGTCACACCGAGTCCGGTCCGGGTCACGGCAGGGGCTCCGGTCCGGTGACCGGCACGGCAAACCGTACCGTTGTCAACACGGTACACGGTCCTGTAGACGGCTCCCGTGATGCGTGCGCATCACGGGAGCAATTATCAATGTTACTATAGAAACCAGACTATATTATCACTTCCTCCATCCTCCCTGTTCTTTCTGCTTGTAACTCTTTCTCTCTTTTGTTTCACTATAATCCCTACCTGTCTCTTTGCTTTACGCTTCTAGTTTTTTCCCTAGTCTTGATGCTTTTCATTCTTTTTTTTCTCTCTCTCTCTCTCTCTTACTTAATACTCATCTCCCTCCCTTTTATTTTTTTACCGACCGTTTTGCTTCTTTTTTCTCTCTCTCTCTCTCTCTCTTGTTCACGCCTCCCTCTGTCCCTCCGCCACTCGACCAAAGTTCTTCAACTTTTCATTTTTTTTTTCTTCACTCTCTCCCTCCCACCCCCTCCCAATTACCAATGTTTCTATAGAAACCAGACTATATATCACTCCCTCCATCCTTCCTGTTCTTTCTGCTTGGAACTCTTTCTCTCTCATTTCACTAGAATCCCTACTCTATTTCATCCATCCTACCCCCTCTCTTTGCTTTACACTTCAAGTTTCTTCCAAAGTCTTGATGCTTTTCATTCCTTTTTCTCTCTCTCTCTGTCTTGTACTTATATACTCATCTCCCTCCTTTTTATTTTCCCCAACCTTTTTGCTTCTTTTGTTCTCTCTCCTTTGTTCAACACCTCCCTCCGTCCTCCGCCACTCGACCAAAGTTCTTCAACTTTTCATTTTTTTTTTCACTCTCTCCCTCCCAACCCCCTCCCTATCTCTCTAGCTCTCTCTCTCTTTCTGTCGTGTCTTAACTCTTCTTTCCGCCCTCCTCTCTTTCATGTTTGAACTCGTCAACATTTTTCCCGACTTGTTCTAAATGTCATTATTCATCTCGTCTTTACACTCCCGTCTTCAGTATATCCGTCTCCGTCATAAATTTTGAAACTCCCCCTCTCTTCACCCCCCCACCCCCCCCCCAAAAAAAAAAAAAAAAAACTTTTCCCCTTGCCTTTCCTTTCCTACCATAGAGGAGAGATGTTATGATGATATCCTACCAGCAATTACCCACACAGACGAAATGGAGTTAAATAACCAGTTTCATATGTTTTAATTAATTAAAATTATAACAAGAAGATAGTTCATCATCGCATGATCGTATGTATAGAATAAATGTAGAAAATTTAAAGATTTAGTTTTTAATAGTCAGATACTGTTTGCATGTCAACTTACAATAATGCAAACATTCAGGGTATGATAAATTATATTTTGACTGCAATAACAAATTACTTTGCAATTTGTCTGGTATAGATGGATTAAAACTAAATTTGAAATAATAAGTATGCATACTGTAACTAATCTTAAAATAAATTATTTTTCTTATATCATTACATTTGGGGGATCCAATCCAAGGAGAGAATCTACTTATTTCATAGAAAATAGAGAGGGCAATTTAACAAAAGTTCAGCAAAATAAAGAATATGCACCAAAAAAAAAAAAAAAAAAAAAAAAGGTTTAAAAAGTCTTGTTGTACATTTACGGGGATACTTCAACTTGTAAAATTGCATCAAAATGACTCACTTTGTAGACCACTCTCCCTTTTTCTTTTTTTTTCTTTTTCTTTTTTTAACACATATTTTTATATTTACTCTTTATTTCTCAAATTTCTGATTGTCTTCTTCTAACTTGACATATAGGATGTGGAATAAAAATCTCAAAAATGTGTACAAAATAAATGAGAGTTGTCCACAGAATTAGCCACGTTGAACTAATTTTTGCCAATTTCAGTATCCCATAGAAAGTACAAGACAACTTCCTTTAACCCTCTTATTTCATAACCAGTTTTTATGTATGTATTATATTATATATATATATATATATATTATATATGCATATTTCGTTCTTCTAATTTTATTCTTTCTCTAATATCTGAGTCCCTTCTTAGTGGATCTTGATTTAACATCTTTGTTCTTAGTATCTTTGAAGTCATGTGATTACCCTCCTAGCTACATTTCTAGCACTCTGAAATATATATATATATATTTCAGAGTGCTAGAAATGTAGCTAGGAGGGTATTCACAATAATATTAACAAAATCAAAAGTAGCGTAAAAATCCATATTCAATTTTATTTAAAGGTTTGGTTAAGTGTTCCTCCTCTGAAATCTGGCCTGGGTACCTCATGTAGGACAGGTTATAATTCAGTTCAACGTGATGAACACCAACTCTGATTTCCTGTCAAATGAAAACAATGGAAAAACATCTTTGTTAATGATGATCTGGATTTGCATTTTCCAAATCATGATAAATTCATTTTGCTATTCTATTTACTTTTAATGTGTATGTTAATCAGAATAATACCAGCTGGAAAAGACAGTCCTCAAATATCTCTCTGTATTTCTCTTCAGATGAATACCCATTAAGTGTTTGAACTATAAAAGTATAAAGGCGTAAAACTGGAGTGTGAAGGGGGTTTGAAAACAAAAGGCCAACTGTCCTTTTATGTGCATTATACAGCATATAACTTTTCGAACAACATGAACAAAGGCACCAAACTATCATGATACTAAAAAACAAAATGGACAGCATGCTTATATTTGATGCACAATGATGTCAAAAAAAATATTGAGTAAGGCAAATAAATGGGTTTTGGTTACTTACCATAGACAATTTCCAACTTGGATGCAAATTGTTTGGTAAGTCTAAACTTGAAGTCCATGAATATGATGAAGGAGATGACTCTCGTAAAGAGCATGGCATACATCTGTTTGAAGCTCACCTAAGACAAGAGAGAAGGCATGACACATGATAAAAGGCTTTGGTTATTTATAAATTTCAGGCCATATACTACTATATTAAATTATTTGCCCTTTAGTATTTTTCATATGGTTTGTATGTTCCTTTGGTATCAATGATAAGGACAACGATAACAATAACTTCTTAAAAATGTAATGGGCTCGGGCCCCCA
>CALNVZ010000285.1:85495-102434 GCA_940671915.1 Paracentrotus lividus | reverse complement strand
AATATTAAAGTTTCGTAATTTTGTGTTTAGGATTCGATTATTCAACGTCGGGGATATATCGCTATCATTCAAGAATGTTCCGAGGCAGCGACCACTTCTGATCATCTCATTGGTCAACTCACTCAACAAATCAAGGTCAATACTATTTACCATACATTCCAATTTACATCTCGATACGTTTAATTAAAATATGTATAATCTTCAACCACTATAAGGGGCGACGTAAATTTAGAAAGCCTATAATTTGGGTGTAAAACAAACGGCTGTGACCAACAATTAAACAAACTTGACATACCAAATTTTTTTCATTATAGGCTATTTAGTTCTTTGACACATCAATAAATATATAAATATCAAAAACAGGGGAAAATTATATAAATCATTAATAGAGATGGGATCTAAAACATGCTCCTCGGAAAATTTTGTGCCAAAACTAAATACATCTTAATTTTGTTGTTACTGTTTTTATCATAGGAGTTAAAAGAGGATCTGATATCCGTTACTCAACAAAATCAAGACCTCCAAATTGATTCAGTTCGAATGAAGATGAAATATGACCGACTCACTACAGATCTTGAAGATCAACAACTATTCCTAAAGGTAATGTATATAATTATTATATCAGAGAGCATATGATTGATTATTTATTCCATCATTTAAGACCAGTAACTATCCGATACTCAAAGTAATAAAGGATAGGTAAACGGTTATTAAATTCTTTATTATTCATCGATTTTCTCTTCAAAATCTTAAGCGTCGAAAATAATGCAATGTTGAATATTTACTTTTAGTATAATCGAAATGGTGACAAGAAACAATGTCACGATTTCATTTGAGATATTACAAGGGTGAAAATAAAATAAATATTGTAATAGAATGATCATTATTGTTATAGTATCAATACTTTTTATGTTATCTTTTTATATTTATTTCTTGTAGGGAGCAAACCTTCGACATTCAGTCATCCTTGCTTCAAACAAACTGAATGATCAACGATTCATGGAGCTTGAAAAGGATAAAGATGAACTCCAAAAAAGCCTGAAGATTGCTGAGAATAGTGGCCATGTAAGAAATTCTAATTAAGATTACGATATTAATATCCTAATACTGATAATAAAAGCGAGCGAGAGAGGGGGAGAGAGCGAAAGAGAGAGAGATAGGGTGGGAGGGAGGGGTAAAGACTATTTAGAATATTTACGTTTATATAAACAACAGATACAATCAAAATTAACAAAACAAAAGCATTTTCTTTTTTCAATGCATATAGTTAGTTGTCACAGAAGACAGAAATGAAGTATTGATTATTAATTCTTGATAAATTATTGATGCATATTATAGTAAAACGACGCCATATAGATATGAAGACGATTAACAGGTTTTGAAAGAAATTAATGAAACAAATTGACAAACAAATTGATGAAATAAACGATATCAATGTAAATTTTGAACTGTTATATTAGGACTCTGCAGAGAAAGTGAAAGATCTGACTGAACAAAACAAGGATCTTTTGATCAACTTCGAAAGACTTCAAAGAGAAAATGAAGAACTCTCAGCAGAAATATCAGACCAAGAAGTTCAATTCCTGGTAAGTATGAATACGATTTTTTAAATGTTTTTATTGCTTCAAAATACATCGATTACAAAACTCCAGGATCTTCTACATGAGTATGATGATGACGATGGTGTTGACGATGATATTTATGACGTAATGAGGAGTGAACTGCTCACCAATTTGTTTGATATTCAGTTTTCATAGATGTGCAAAATTAAGAAAGTTGGCAACATAGTATATCACTGAATGTCGCCTTAATTAAGTTTGCTTACAAGTTGCACGAAGATTTGTTATAATTCTCAATAGAGTGCTTTTATACTTAAATCGTGAATTCATAATGCAAACGAGACTGACAGATATGAATCGTATTACGCCCCCCCCCCATATAAATATGACGACAGTATCAACATGTAATCCCTATAAGAATAGTAATGTGCCTATGGACAGGTTAACGAGTAGACCAAATATATTTCTACAGTCTATTCAAAACACTTTGCCGTGGTTGCCTGACATTGCCTAACTTTGATATTTTTACAGGAGGACAACTTGCGACTGGCAGTTATCCAGACGGCAGCCATACCAGTCGAGAAACAGATCATCGAGATACAGAATGAAAGGAATGAACTCAGACACAAACTGGATGCATCAGAAAAAGAGCGTCTGGTAGGTCAATATGGAGAATACTTGAAGAGAATATTGGGATGTTTAATAACAATAGGCAGCATTTCGAGGGGGAAGTGATCTTATAAAATGATCTTAATACGAATTGACTGATATGAAGGTATACTGCCGAGTTCGTACGATGTGAAAATTCAACTGAACAATTATGATTTAATAAATAACCAATTAATAATATCTTATTGAGCTCTTTTTTTAAAATAAGAAGTAATATTAGATTATGTTGTGAAAAACCCTTACTGTTCTTCAATCCAAATTAGAAGTAATATTAGATAATGGTGTGAAAAGCCCTTACTATTGTACAATCAATCTGGCAATCTGGATTTGTATCCCACCCCACCCGTCTGTGATTTGTCACTCACCCTGTTCATCTATTTAAAATTATTTATTAAAGATGACAGTTCAAATTACGTGCTTTTCCAGGATCTTATAATGGATATGGACGAACTTTCCAAGAGTTTGGACGTGTACCGACAAGAAGCCGGTGATTCTGAAAGACGAGAGCTCACACTTTTCGAGGAGTTGGAGAAGAGCTGCCAAGAATGGCAGGTAAGTTATGATTGCTGACATTAATTTAAAAAGAAAAAACAAACAAACAAACAAACAAAACAAAACAAAACAAACGAAGTATGCCATATCAAGACTGAGACATCAATATGCCTTTGGCTTCGCTGCCCCATCCTATAACATATCATGCTCATTCCCTTTTTTTGGTAAAACTAAAAGAGTGTAAACATTGAAACATTCTGTTTGCCTTTTCATTTTAGGAAGCGGAAGAGGAACTCAATCTCGCGAAACAAGAGATTCAGCTTTCTCGTGAGACTGTTCGAGATTACGAACTTGAGATGAGTCGTCAGGAATGCAAGGTAAGAATACTTGTTCACTTTTTAGTGGATTTTAAGTCATTTTAGTGGATTACACGCCATTCGGTGTCTACTAGCTTTAATAATACTGCACATTGATGATCAATTCAACGAAAGCAATTAATTTATACTTTTTCCTCCAGGATTTTACTTTGGATATGGACGAACTTTCCCAGAATATAGACATGTACCAAGAGGAAGCCGGAGAAGCTGAAAGACGAGAGCTTACGTGTTTTGAGGAGTTGGAGAACAGTTGCCAAGAATGGCAGGTACATTATGATTGAAGTAGCCTAAGTCGAATATCTTGGGACAATAGAAATCTGTTCGACGTAGGAGAAATTCGACTTGTGAGAGTTGAATAACAAATGTCTCTTATATAATCTGGACCAAAGAATTGCTTCAACTCAAGTGATTATTCGACTTATAAAAGATCGACTTCTGCAGAGTTGACTGAATGTCACATAAAATGTAAATTTATCTAAACTTACATTATAAATTATGTACGCAAAAAATTTAGCTTACTTTCTTTTCTGTTATGATTAAAAAAGTGTTAATATTACAAATTCCCTTTTGACATGTTTATTTCAGGATGTCGAGGAGAAGCTAGATCTCGTGGAACACGAGCTTCAACAGTCTCGTGAGACTGTTTTAGATTGCGATGATCTCTTACAAGAACTCGGGATGAGCCGTAAGGAATGCAAGGTACGAACAATCATCATATTAAAAGGGTGTATTGCATATTGATTAGTAAATATAAACTATATTAACCATGGGAGGGAAGCTGGGAAGATACAATTTGCTTTGTGTCATTAAACCATTTTTAAAAGTATTTTTTTCTGAAATTGTTTCTCCTCGTCCAGGACATGAAAGAAAGATTATCTTTGATGCAAGAACTTGTCAGACTACTCGACATCAAGGCTGTGACATCAGAGACTAATGAGAACAAAATGGCGGATGAACTTCAGGTATTACAATATTTCAAAATTTGATCTTTAGTAATTATTGCATGGGTATGAACAAGATGACATTATTTATTTACTTTTTTTTTTAAATCGAAATCGGGTCTATCCCTTTTCTTTTCTTTCCCTTTTTTTTTGTTTTGTTTTGTTTTGTTTTTGTTTTTTTCACTTTCATAATTTGCTTTTTAACCACCCCTAGATCTATCCCATGACCACTCACCTGCTGATGACCTTTAACCAAATAAAGGTGCACCATTAATTACGATATTATGTAATTCTTTTCCTTATATTTTAACAGGCAATGAAAGCATCTTTGGTAGCCGCCTCGTTTCAGTTTGGCCTCCTGGATAATATAGGGGAATCGGTGACGGTGTTTTCCCTGTGCATTGCCTTTGAAGATATGAAGCAAAACTGCAATAGCATGCAGCTTGAAGTAAACGACTTGAATAAGACTAAAGCCACTTTCGAAGAAATGGTAGGCTGTTTGTTGGTTTTGTAGTTGTTTTACCAGTACAATACTTATACTATTTTGTAGTCCTGTTGAATGGTATAAAGTAGTTGCATCCTTATTCTAAGGAAACTTAATTACTATCAAAATAATGAATAAGTCGTTGTTAAAAAAACTTCTAATACTAATATCGGGGTCGTTTACTCGATATGACTTTCAGTTTAAACATTTATCAGTCTTATTATATCGTAAGTTTAGAAAATAAGCGTTGATTTTATTGGGTATGATATGCGTTCAAAGTCATGTTTGTATTCCAATGTAACCTGAATATTTCATATCCCGTAGATTTTATTAAATAAATAGCATTCAGATGATAAATATATTGACAAATGTCGAGTATGTAATATTTACCCTGGCTCACATACTATGGTTTCAGTGGCGAATTCAAATCCGAAAATTTTGGCAGCACCCCCCTCCCCCCACCCCCTCCACCTATTGGGCCTGACGCGCCCTGAAAATCCTGGATCCGCCACTGATGTTTTTGAATAATATTCTTGTTTTCATTCTTTAGCTGATGGTTGGTGATCCATACCAAGGTAGTGGAGATTGGGGAGAAGAAAATAAGTAAGAACTAGAGCTTTATAATTGTAATGCGTACAATCATCGGTGGTATGTACTTATATGTATATGTAATGCATAAAAAGTATGCAGCAATTGGCTAAAGGAGAGAGATAACAAAAATGAAACGGAAAGAGATAGTGAAATAAACTTTTTGAAAAAGAAGAAAATGAGTTGTGTAATGTGATGAATTTACATTCAATTACCTTTTACAATTCGACTTTTTGGGAACTGTCTCAGCCTTAACATGAAAAGCATTTGGGAGAAAATCAACCAATATTTATGCTGATAGTAACTAAATTTGGATTGAAATTTTGATTGAAAAAAAAAATGAAATTTTGGGTTTGCATGAGAATATGCCGATGTTTTATACCTTAGACCCCACATTTTATAAGTGGATTATATTTACTATGTCATAAACTTTCAGAACATGTGAAAAAATTAAAAGGGTTTCGACCTTTCGGACGAGTTTTGGAGGATTCTAAAGATGTATGTTTTGTTATGTTTTTACGTTAATTGCCCCATTGACGCACGCGCGGAAATTGAAATTTGATGAGCGCGTGCGTCTGTATGGTCGGCTGGAAACGATTTAAAATATATAGAAACTCCTAAGAGAAGTGTCTAAATTGCCAATCAAGAAAAAAATCCGGAATTTTATGCGATTTACAAAGTGCGCGCAAAACGCGCGCACGGGCGCTTACGCGCGGAAATTTTCAAAATTCTTGAAATGGCTTGAAACATAATTTGTATAAATATGGGGTGATTTTGAGCATTTTTAGATTTTGACACACCGGTTTTTCAAAATTTTCAACCTGTTACAAACAGGCTGTCGAATTATTTTTTGTTAGGAAAATGACGCTCTTCAATTTGAGACTAGCCACGATTCATTTGGCCACAATTTTTGACGCCAACGATTAGGTCGGCACTTGGGGGAAAAAAAAAAAAAAAGAAAAAAAAAAGAGCATTTGCAATTGATGGTGTATCCAACTCTGAAAAGATAATTGGGGGTTGCCGTTGATCCTGAAGATTTATTCAGGATTTTGTGTAGGCATGTTTTTGGCCAAAAATGGCATATTTTGATAAAATTGACAAAATTCGCGTGCGCGTAGTTCCAACTTGAACAGACGATCATTTCGTTATAAATAGTCTAAACATAGTGTTTATGGTGTCAAATTGTTGTGAATATTATCAAGATTCCTTTAAGAGCAAAAAATCGATGATCTGATACTGCATTCTTCCCCGACGCGCATAAATGCGCGCAAAATCGTGCGCGCGCATTTTTTCTTGAAATGCTTAAAATGACCTAAAACGTACTCTAAATTGGTCAAAAGGGGTTTTTGAACATTTTAAATTTTTGCGCGCGTGTAATTCCTTAATGCGCGTACTTACGCGCGCGCATTAAGTTCTAAAAGATGCGCTTTAATTTGAAATTTATGTGTACTAAATATGATTGATCAATGATTATTAGTTATGAAGTTATGATTGATAATGTGATTTTACAAAATGGCGTCTAGATGACGTCACATTACGCTAATGAGCTAGAAAAGATTTCAGTGCTCAGATTTCATGATGATCTATCATTGCTGAAAGTTTGAAATATTTTAATGCATTATTTTTTGAGTTATCGTGTCTACAAGATTTGTACAGAAAAAAAAAAAGAAGAAGATTCGGACAATAACAAGAGGTGATATGTACATAACGTACATACCACCTAATTATTACATGATCAAGTCATAAAGAAAACTATCCGTGTGATTTATCATTGTGCTTGTATAACTATTATTTCCATATCAATACTTTGTAAAGAATATATTTTCTTTTTATTTTGCTTTTAAAGAATATTCCAAATATTGTATATTTACTTATAAATTGTATTCAATTGAAATTTATAATAAAAAGCAAAATTTATATTCATTGTGCTGACATCAGTTTCTTAAAAAATTATCCTTCAAAATCTCCTTTTCAACAGTGAGGGCCAACCGAAGATGATGTTTGATTTGAAAGAAACGATCGAAGATCTGCGATTCCAGAATTACAATCAAGATATCGTGATCAGAAAACTCAAATATAATCTTTCAGAGTAAGTATCATTCGTCGGTTATCCTCGTTACAATTATTATACTAGAAACAGATTAAAAATATACACATGAAGCAATAGCAATGAAGTGGAAATAATAAACTAACTAGAGGGGCCGTCAAAGGCGGCATACCCACGCCTTGGTGGCGCTACAGAGTAGTTGTAATACTATCGGGTCAAAACTGAAATCTACATTATGTGTACTAACCCCGGATGATTTTGTCTTAACGCATGGCTTTACACAACTCGAAATTTATGTACTGAAAAAACATGACCCCTATGTCAGCGAATGTTAGCGAACGACCCAATCGTCTCTACGCTGACCTGTCCCCGGCCTATGTGTGACCGCACGCAATTCAAGCGCAGCTGAAGTTTCGGGACATTTCTTTTTTGACAATTATTGAAATTTTCAGGGTAGAATATGAAACTTGCTGAAACTCATTTGTAATCAATTATTTTCGCAGTTTTTGGTATCAAAATGGATTGTTGAGGTTAAGATTGAAAATTTATGTCAGTCTGATGTTTTGTTCTACAAAAAATCGCGCATTAACGTGGGTGCGCAGACATACCCTTACAAAAATATCGTGTGGTACCACACAACGGTACCATACAAAATACCACAGGATTTTCCTATGGTTTTTTGGCACAAATACCACACAAAATACCATAAAACAGTACCATACAGCCAAAATACCATAGGATTTCCTATGTTTTTTTTTTGGCACAAATACCACACAAAATACCATAGAGCATTACCATACAGCCAAAATACCATAGGATTTCCTATGGTTTTTTGGCACAAATACCATACAGAAGTACCATACAGCCAAAATTCCATAGGATTTCCTATGGTTTTTTGGCACAAATACCATACAGAAGTACCATACAGCCAAAATACCATAGGATTTCCTATGGTTTTTTGGCACAAATATTCATTCAGAAGTACCATACAGCCAAATACCCATAGGATTTCTATGGTTTTTTGGCACAAATACCATACAGAAGTACCATACAGCCAAAACCATAGGATTTCCTATGGTTTTTTGGCACAAATACCATAGCAGAAGTACCATACACAGCCAAAATACCATAGGATTCCTATGGTTTTTTGGCACAAAATACCATTCAGAAGTACCATACAGCCAAAATACCATAGGATTTCCTATGGTTTTTTGGCACAAATACCATACAGAAAGTACCATACAGCCAAAATACCATAGATTTCCTATGGTTTTTTGGCACAAATACAGACATCAGGCATTACTATGGTATTTCAGCACAAGTACCACAAAAATACCATACAGGTGTACCATACAGCAAAAATACCTAATCATTATCCCAAACTAGTACCACACAACAATACCGCAAACAGTTACCAGGATTATGACATACCGTTGCGACCGGAACACCACACGCGTTTAATTCAGGGATGCCACACGCCTTACCACAGGACTGCCGCTAGACACCCAGAATTCGATACACTGGATATATACCACATTTAGCAAAAACATTTTAGTCATAGTTAGTTATTTTCTATATATTTCTTGATAACAATGCAAATGTCCAAAACTATCGCTCTTGATGTTACTGTGTGTTAGGAATATATTTCCCCTAAAATAAAAAATTTCAATATGCAGACAATTACTAGTTAATGAGGTAAGCTTCACAAAATACTGATTTGTGGCATACAAAAACATTGGTATGCAAATGAGCTAATTACCATAGTACACAACAAGTACCACAGGAATACCATACGACTACCAAACTTCAGCAGTAACCTGCATAAATCCACTTTGACTAATGCCCGTTGGTTTCATCTCTGTCATGCCTGTGTTTTGGTCTTCAATCAATTCGTCAAATTACTATTTGGTCTAATTAATTTTCATTTCGTCTAATCAAGTCCGACTTGTCAAACACCACTTAGTCAATTCCTGTAAGAACTATCCCTTAGAAAAAAAATATCCGGGAAATTACTACAAACGGTAGTATTGGCGGCGTCCCGGGTGGACGGGGGGACGATCGAGTTCCCCCCCCCCCATCGATTTTTGTTTTCTGGGGGATCGTCCACCCTCGATTTTAAAGCTTAACAAAAATAATATGTACATATAATAGACGAAGAGGCACAGTGTGCGTAAAATGTACTAAGTTCAGGTTATTAAAAAGCAAAATTTTCAGCTCGCGCTTCGCTTCAAACAAAAACACCAGACAATAATTAAACTAATAATCTTTCTTCAGGTCCCTATATTCATTTATTCTTTATTTGTCAAAACGCTTTATTTGTAACTTTGGCATAATGTGGTGAGGTAGGTCATTCTATTGTGAATTTTGGATATTAGCCTAATATTAGGGGAGACCGAGTATGGAACGTTAAAATTCACAATTTTGGGCCAGATAATTCCTAATGAAAGAACTCACAGCACTCCATATTGGGTCTGTAGTTAGCCTATTATGTTGGCTAAAACCTGAGGCATATAAAACTTGAAAACATGTAAACACTAATTAACTACAGCTTAATTAGTGAAGACATTTTTTTGTAACAACCTACCCCATATACGGGGTAGGTTGTTACACCGTACGGGGTCAATTGTTACATATGTGTAAACATACGGGGTAAGTTTACAAATGTGTAAATCTCTTATCCATACTTTAATTTCACTTTCCAGTTTCTTGACATCGTTAACAGTAGATCAAGTAGAGCTCTAGAATAGACATAAGTAATAATAAAAAAAAAAATATTAACACCTGAAAATTGAGAGACAAAATGTAATTTTACATATGTAATGTAATTGGGGTAAGTTGTTACAATCAAACATGGGGTAGGTTGTTGTAACAACCTTCCCCATGGTGATTTTACACACAGAAATCAACTGTACACAGTCATTAGGCAGAATTACAGGGCATGGCTAGGGGGTATATTAGTGGACATACATGTACTAATATTTACAATACCAGACTATCATCATGTGCCTTCAGTTGTAAGAGCTATTACAAATTCAATTTTTGTCAAAAATTTACTTTGAACTGTAAAAAAATGGTTTTTGTTGATTTACTTTTTAAAACAACGGAGAAACTCCACGACCGGGCAGTTCATCACAGCTATGTGTAGGCTGTATATAGAAGCCAGTTAGCACATCCTCTCTTGTTCCATCTTAGCACACTGAGAACTGTAACAGCTGACAACGTGTAACTTCCATACCCGGTCTCTCCTATATGTCTCTTTGGGGTGCTTTATTTATTCCGATCTAGTGTATAATTAAATTCCTCTCCAAATTTGGCGGGCAATCAGGGGGACGTTCCCTTGATTTTTCAAAAGCTTCACATTTTGTTTTTATTTTCTAAAATAATTTGGATAAATTTGTATTTGCCCACTTCTACAAAATGTGACGGAATAAACTTTAAATTCTTTAAATTCTTAAGTTTCTTTTCAGGTCCGTACCGTTATAGTAAAGTGACCATATTCAGAAGGGATTACAAACATATATATTAATATATATATAATATATATAAAGACACAGTCTAGAAATCAAAAGTTTGACGGTTGGTTCATTTTATTGCTTTTATAGCAATAAAAGAACCAACCGTCAAACTTTGATTTCTAGACTGTGTCTTTTATTTATCAACGCTCTGCTCCAAGCATTGAGCACTATAGAAGTCATACTTCATAGAATAGATTCTCCCAAGTGTGTATATATATATAGATATATATAATAATGTAAACGTTGATTAATGAGATTTTCACTCGCTCTTCGGAATTGTATTTTCTTTAAGGGTAGTGATTATCAGCTAGTGAATACAGATATTAATGTTATTATAGAGCAAAAATTTTTAAGCTCACAAATCAAATAACTTAACAATGATTTAACGATTTAACTATGTCTTCAGGTCGTAGTTTTGTGGAATATGTTTATTTGTTCCAACCTTATATTCTTAAAATTGTCATTAGTTCTGGCATAAATATGTGAAATAGATCATTCTATTTCGAATTTTGGGTATACAAATATTTAGGAAGCCTTATTCTGTTCGAGTCTATAATAATTCCCATTCCGGGTCTCTCATTCTCCTCCACCCATGACCGTCATCACATGAAATCGCCGCCCCTGATGGTAGGGGAGACCGGGACAATAATTGTAACACGGGGCGATTGTAACAGAGGCTCCCATCCCTAGCAGAAACATGCTTCAAACTTAACCTATGTAAACAAAAAAAAATAATAATAAAAAATAATAATTAAAAAAAAGTGCATTTCGTCGCTCCACGTGAAGTTTGAGTGTAAGCAAATTTAACGGTTAATGGAACTTTCTACATGTGGTATTTGTGCCATACATGTGGGCATTTGTGCAAAAACATACAGCAATACCATACATATGGTATATGTGTAAACAAAAAACATACAGCAATATCATACATATGGTATTTGTGCCAAAAAACCATACAGCACACAACACTGCTATATGGTATTCTTATGGTACCCTTTTCCTGTGTGGTATTTGCCTATGGTACTTCTATGGTATTTGATTGTACCATAGAAGTACCATAGAAATACCGCAGGACATTCAGAAATACCATACGAATACCACAGGACATTCAGAAATACCATAGGAATACCACAGGACATTTTTGTAAGGGTAGGCACTGCGCAGACTTGGGCACTCTTACTATACTCAAAGAAAAGGTCAATGCAATGAAAAACAATGAAATCAATAAAACAACTTATGCTAAAAGGCATACAATTCCGTATAAAACAACAAAATAGACGACAGATATAAAACTGTGCAAGGAAGACGTACTAACAGCCACACACCCGGGTGCCCTCGCCTCGGTTAGCGAACGACCCAATCGTCTCCACGCTGACCTGCTCCCCGGCCTATGTGTGACCGCACGTTCGTTAACCCTGCTCAAGGCCAGGTCACCGGCATTGGAGCTTCCTAAAAAAATCGCTTGGGATCCTTGCCGCACTGGTAGCGTGTCCCAGCAGTTAAGGAAGATGAATATTAATGTACTGATCATAAAAATAGTCTGCAAAACCTCCTACCTTATGACCTGGCGAGAAGATGTTCTTTATAGCCTACACCTTGTTTCGAAATTTGTGTTACGTTTGTGCGCATGCATGGGATATGGGCTAAAGCGCTAGCTAGCTGGGTACTGCGCTTTACCTTTGGAAAAGACCAATTTAAGAGCTACTGCGCACTTGGACTTTTGGTTGGTTTGTTTGCGCTATCTCCACTGAGGCGGATACGTGCGAAACGGTGATCGATCGGGCCAGAGTAAAAACAAAAAGGTCACACAGAATCTGCAGGGATCAACCAATCATCACCTAAATCTAATCGATTCTTTCCTTTCACTATCCAAACAATCTCTGAAAATTTGGTGCAAATCAGTTCACCCGTTTTCTAGTTATCTTGTACACAAACAAACAAACAAACAAACATACGGAACCCTTAACAACACCCTGCCGATTTCATCGGCGTGGGTAATTATGAAGCGTATTAAGCTGCCATGAAAAGATGAACAAATCACATTGCTGATGTTGCATATAACTCTATTATGGCATAAACTAGAAGTTTATATAAACACAATTATATTCACTGATTTTTTTATTAATTTTTTTTAATGATTTTTTTTTTTTTTTTGTTGTTTTGTTCTATGTGTATTGTCAGGTTTCACAGAAATCGTCTAAATGGAAACGAATTTGAGTATGAAGTAATGAATTACTATCATCGAGCTCTTATCAACGATCTGGGTATGAAAGTAGACTTAAAGATCTTGAATCCTGACAATCTGTCTTTCTTAGCTGATGCTTGTAATGATGATGACCCCATTGGACAAGGAGAATTTGGTGAAGTGTTCTTAAGAGTATACCAAGGAGAAACTGTGGTCATTAAGGTACCTCACAGCAGAAATATCTTCGAGGACGACGGCGACGAAATGATGATAAGTTCTAATCACGCTCGTACCTTCGCTGCGGCGGTAATCCATCTCGCACTTGCTGAACTCAAATACTTCCCTAATTATTTAGGCATCGTCGATTTCGGGTGCACTCCGTCAATCGTAATGGAATTCATCGGAGATAAGAAAACGGGAGCCATCTATTCCCTAAATCAGGCTATTAGATTTCAAATCCCGGTTCTCTCTCGAATAAACTGGTTCGACATCATTGTAGACATTGTCCAAGGAGTGAAAGCCATGCATGATAAAAGTCTTCTTCATAACAACATTAAACCAGACAGTATTCTCTTGCAGTGGGACTGTGCCGAGAAACGATGGCAAGCCTTTATCATTAACATGGGAGACGTCTGCACTCAAACCATACCACTGAACCATCATCATTTACATAAAGAGGAGATAGAAGGTTATAAAGATGGCACCGTCTTTCAGCATCTAGCTCCAGAATATGTTTTAGATTCGCACCCGACGTCTGTTCAAACTGATATTTATTCTTTAGGAAAGCTTTTGAGTCAGATTGAGATGGGGATGAAAAGTGAAACTCTACGAGAACTAGCGACTGACATGACCAATATGAAACCTCGTCTTCGACCATCGTGGAGACAAATCGAGAAAGTTATTAGAGAGATGAAGACAACTCGCATGACAATTTCATCTCCTTCTATGATGTTGAACTACTTCCTAATCTTATTTACGATGATTGTAAATTTATACGTGTATTTGCTTAAGCGAATATTTTATGAAAATTGTAAGCAAGAGGCAATAATTGAATTATGTTATGTTTTACGAAACTATTCATCTCTTCAAGTAAATCAAGTAGAAATGTAATGTCTGCTGAAACTATATGATAAAAACAAGGCTGAGTCCAAAATAAAGATACACATTCCTGAAAAGCAAGAAAGAGGATGGCATCTGGTCACACGTCTATTTTTCAGTGCCTTGTCGATTTCTTTAGTACTGCAGAAACTTTTGAATTTCTATGTTGCTTGAATATATCAAGTTTCTTTGAATTCAAAGTTTCACACGGGAAGGGAATCGATAGGTCACGTGACCAGATGGTTCGAGACACTAACTACGAGCCTAATTGGTTCTCGATTTGTGTCAGAACAAAAACGAATCTTTTCTTGAAAGAGAAACCCAGCCTCAAGAGAATGAAATGAAAAAAGAACTCACTTTATAAAGCTTCGATCATTATAACACAAATATTAATTATATTACAAGTTACCAGGCCATTTCAATTCTTTTAAAGTTGGCGTGTGTATTTTAAATAATGTTGTCATTGGAATGATTTAATTTATTAATTTCGGATGAAGTTAGAAGAAGACATTTGAACGAGACAGTAGATAAAAAGTTGAAGAAATTAGCTAGACAAAAAGAAGGGCCTGATCACATTATAATTTGGAGTGATTTGTCAGGTTTTTTTAGTACCGAAGGCATTCTTTGATTGTCACGCGGGAAGGAATCTGGTATATCACGTGATTAGGTGGTTCATGACGTCACGAGCATTGAAACCGACGCTCATCTCGTGTTAGAACCCGAATGGTCTAGCTGGAAAAAAGCAACGAAGAAAGATATTGTCAGATATGTTTAACTTGGAAGAGGGAATGACAAACAGAAAAAATGAACGATGATAGCTGTCTCAAAGTACCAACCTCAAAGATCGACTATAAAAATTCATTTTATTGGAGAAACATTGAACATTACAAGTACTAGTATCACAAAATGAATTAGTGAGGATGAATATGCGATTGCTATTGTTTTGTTAAAATAATAAATTCAGGAAAAAAATGTATAATATCATTCTGTTTAAATTATTTCACGTTAAATTTACACTATAAGAACAATACAGACGAGGCAAAACGGAATAAAGTTTAAGGAACGTACAGACGCAGGTCTGCATTCTACAATGATCTAGGGGCTACGGAGCTGGGTGGCTTCAGCTCTCCCCTCCCATGCGCGTATTTTGGGGTCCCATGGGGCCCGGGCCCCCGGATAGGAGTACAAAGGGGGAGCTAAAAAGAGGAGAAAAAAGGGTGCCAAATGTACCTTCGGGGGCCAAATTGCCCTTAAGAATAAAGACGCAAATTTAGTGGGATGCCTAATCGACCTTAATGTAACGGGGGCGCAAAATTTACCTTAAACTCAGAGGCATCATATTGATGTAAAACTAATTGATCGAAATGCATAAAATTGTAAATACCCGTTTTACCAACTGAACCATACCCCTATGGCCGTTTATATGACCTTCTTCACGGCCGAAGGCCCAACAATTTTTAACAACTACAGGCGCGGATCCAGGGGGGGGGGGGGGGGTAAAGGTGCTAGCGCACCCCGTACGATTGGAAAATCAGCATACATATTTTACATAGACCTTCTTAAGGCACCCCGTAAAAATGCTAACAACGTTTTTTTTTTTTTCTTTCTTTGCTGGTCAGTTGTTCGGAACGGAACGCTGACCTAACCGTACCCCTATATGTAGTATGTTTGAAATAATTTAACGGCCGAAAGCCGAAAAAATTTTTTGGGCACAAATACCATACAGAAGTACCATACAGCCAAAATACCATAGGATTTCCTGTGGTATTTCAGTACAAGTACCACAAAAAATACCATACAGGTGTACCATACAGCAAAAATACCTAATATCATTATCCCAAACTAGTACCACACAACAATACCGCACACAGTTACCAGGATTATGACATACCGTTGCGACCGGAACACCACACGCCGTTAATTCAGGGGTGCCACACGCCGTTACCACAGGACTGCCGCTAGACACCCAAGGATTCCATACACTGGTATATATACCACTATTTAGCAAAAACATTTTGGGTCATAGTTAGTTATTTTCTATTTTCTTGATAACAATGCAAATGTCAAAACTATCGCTCTTGATGTCACTGTGTGTTTAGGAAATATATTTCCCTAAAAGAAAAACTGTCAATACGCAGGCAATTACTAGTTAATGAGGTAAGCTTCACAAAATACTGATTTGTGCATACAAAAACATTGTATGCAAATGAGCTAATTTTACCATAGTACCATCACGAAGTACCAACTAAGAATACCATAACGACTACCACTTTAGCAGTAAACTGCATAAATCCACTTTGACTATGCCAGTTGGTTTTATCCCTGTCATGCTCTGTTGATTTTGGTCGTTCATCAATTCGTCAAATACTATTTGGTCTAATTAATTCCCATTTCGTCTAATCAAGTCGACCTTGGTGGAAACACCACTTAGTCAATCCCTGTAAGAAGCTATCCTTAGAAAAAATATCCTGTTTGAAATTAAAACCTTCCAACAAAAAAAAACCCGGGTTAAAAAAGGTAGTTGGCGGCGGTTCCGGGTGGAGGGGGGCGATCGAGTTCCCACCCCATCGATTTTTGTTTTTCTGGGGATTCGTCCAGCCCTCGATTTTTAAAGCTTTA
The DNA here is from genome assembly GCA_940671915.1 of Paracentrotus lividus. Classification (NCBI taxonomy): domain Eukaryota; kingdom Metazoa; phylum Echinodermata; class Echinoidea; order Camarodonta; family Echinidae; genus Paracentrotus; species Paracentrotus lividus. The sequence continues at coordinate 85,860 of CALNVZ010000285.1, read as the reverse complement.
ACAAAATGATGTGTACATATAATAACAAAGGCAACAGTGTGCGAAAAATGTAGCCATGTTCAGGTTGATTAAAAAGCAAAATTTTCGGCTCGCGTTTCGCTTTCAAACAAAAAACCCAAACAATAATTCAACCTAATAATCTTTTTCAGGTCCCTTATTCATTTATTCTTTTGATTTGTCACAACGTTTATTTTGTAACTTTGGCATAATGTGTGAGGTAGGTCATTCTATTGTGAATTTTTGGATAAATTAGCCTATTATATGGGTCCTTTGGGTGCCTTGTATTTATTCCGATCTAGTGTATAGATTAATTCCTCTCACAGATTGACGGCAAATCAGGGGACGTGTCCCCTTGATTTTCAAAA
>CALNVZ010000285.1:39527-67743 GCA_940671915.1 Paracentrotus lividus | reverse complement strand
TTGGTTACAGGTTTTCAAAGGAAACTTCCATGAGGAGCAAATAAGACAGGAACTGGAAAGGCTTACTAAAGACTATTGGCACTTCATCCAAATATCCAAATCATTGCTGAGATGAGATTTTATGTATTTGGTAAGTTTGATTTTGTGTTTGTTTTGTTGTGTTTTTTTCTTAATATATAATTCACTTCCTGTATAAGCATAGGCCTACACATATCTCTATGTCAGGTGAGGGAAGTGGACATTAACAAACATGTATTTTGGAATGTTGCATACATGTAGCCTATATCTAAATTCTTTTCAGCATTTGGTGAATATGAAACCTCATAACTGCTATAAATTTGTGGCATGCCACGTAAATGGAAATGTAAAATGGAAATTGTTGTTTATTATTTACAAGCATACAATACGAGTTTTAAAAATACAATTACTAGATTAAGCTGTAAAACAGTTAGGCCTACTTACAGTGGAGGGGGGGGGTCCCAGGATTTGGAAACTAGAGGGGGCACAGGAAAAGTATAGTCAGAGGGCAGAAGGCGATTTTTTTATTTTTTTATTTTTTTTACGATATAGGCCTAACTATTAACAAGTATGCTCTATGTGTGATTCAAGAATAATGAGAGGGGGTGGCGCCCCTTGTGCTCCGCCTGGCTATCCCTTTCATTGTTAAAAAAAAAAAAGAAAACAAATAAATACATTCTCTGCATTAATATTGTTAGTTAGGTCCTTATAAACAAATATGAATGTTTATGGAATTTAAATGATTTTCTCCTAACACTGAGGTATTGTCTGTTTCTCTATTTACAGATTCACAAGGAAGATGCTTGACGTATCAGCCAGTCGTTACAAAATGGATACTGGATCTGGAGAGAACATCTAATTCCAAGCTATGAAGCGGCTTCTAGATTATTTTAATTTATTATGAAGTGCATGGACAAAAGATTGTTAAAATCTTCACGACAAATGTCATAGTGATACCATTTTTTGGTAGAATATTCAGACATTTCAACAAAATTATATCGCAAATGAGATGCTTATGTTATTCTTACAAGTATTCTTACCCCCAAAATAAAATAATTAAATTTTCCCCCAATTGCTAAACATAAATTACTATAAGATAAATTTTACAAATTACATTTGAAATCAAACTGTAAAGATGTTTTCTTCCTTTTAATGGATATTTGATTTCTAGTTATCTATACTATTATCAGTTGCGGATTCAAGATTTGGAGTAAGATGGAAAATTAGAGAGGGACACACGTTAATTGGACATTGTTTCATGATTATTTACATACCTATTTTGACCCACAAAGTGGGCAGGGGTGGGGAAGAGAAAAAATTTTTTTTTGCATCCGCCACTGGATAGTACACCATCCTTTCTGTCATCTGGTAGCCCATTTTTGTTTTTATTTATTTATTTTTTTTTTTTAGATCGATTAGATCAAGTACAAACTCTGTGTAAAAGAATAAGGAACTACCCATCTGTTTTAAACGATACACATGGTCTGTTTGAAGAGATCTAATTACACGATAGTTCTTCCTGATGTCAGGATATTTTGGTTGATATATCTATTAATTTATTTCTAGTTACATTCGAAAGACGCAAAGTAACTCCTGTTGTATAAAAAACTAAATAAAAGATCTCCCCTCCACCTGATTTAAAACAATTACAAATGTGTCGTTTGAAGAGATTAATTACAAGAGATGTGTAATTGCTGGTCCTGTATCAGGACAATTACCACCTGGACAATACTCCCCGACAATATCACGCAGAAATAGAAGGTAGTTGTAGAGTTAGGGTAGATTTTAAGACGGCGTAGTTGTCCGGGTAAATTATCCATGAGTAATTGTGCTAGAACCCATGAGCAGAGTGATTGTATTTACTGTTATCATTATAGCGTGTATGTAAATTGAGATAATTTAAAGAGTGGACAGGGGGAGAGAGAAGAAGCAGAGCGTCGATGCTTCGCGAATTCAAGCATGGTGGCAGCCATCGTGTGTGAACAATCTCACCCCCCCCATCCCGAATTCTCGAAATCGACGCTCTGAGGATGGTGAGACAGCGCGAAGGGGGGGGCAGAATAAGTTTAAGATAAAAAAAAGAGGTAATTGTTGAAAGGTACACTTTAATCAATAAGCAGTTATAACAAGTCACAAATTGTATTTAATATAATTGAGTTTATGTACGAAGATATACCGGCCTACAAAGATGGAATGAGCAGTGTAATGACTTAGAGAGAGAGAGAGTAGCAAAGGAAAGAGACGAGTTTGTGTGGGTAGTGAGTGAGAGAGAGAAATTAAGTCCCGTACTCTTCATTTATTATAATTACAAATTCTTAAAAGGTCTATCAGTCGCGCATCCAGAAATGGTTTGTGGGGGGGGGGGGGTAGTCTGAGTCATTCTAGGTCATTCATCAGATTTTTTTTCAATTGAAAGAGGGGGGAGGCAAAGGCCCCAAATTTATGTTAGGCACTTTTTTTCTTTATTATTGGTTTAGGGTGCGGGCCCGCCATTGCTTCCCTGCATCTGTGTTTGCCTTAACACTATTCAAAGACAGATTTAAAATAACATAAAAATAAACAAGTCTACAAGTGTGAGTTATAAAGAATCATATTTTGCTCTTTTCTTTTTTAATAGAAGACAGAAATTACGGGTCAGTCCAACCTTTCCAACTTTAATATCGAGCAGGGGAAGAAGATATTTTCCCAACGTTTGATATGAAATTCTTTAAATGATTAAAGTTATTAATAGTTATGATTTATTTTAGTGTGATAACCTCAAAAATGTTAGTCCTATCAATTCTCCCAATCTCGAGAACAAGGTAGGTTTTAAGTTGCCAAACAAATTGCTAAAAGAATTCCCCAAAACAACGCCAATGCAAAGCTGATCGCGAGCACAGAAATAGAGAATGCATACCAACCATGATACCAACGTAGAGAGCGCACGGCCAAAGCGCGCAAGGCCCTATATATATATACAAGGTTACGACACCGGAAGTAGCTTGCGTTTGAGCCAACGAACGTAGAGGGCGTCAACAGCTTCGCGTGTTGCTCTAAGGAAGGCCAACTCCGCTCTATTTTTGTGACCAAGAAAAAAATAGAGTGGTCGTTTTCGATGTTTGTAGATTTGACAAAGGACAAGAAATACAGATTTTTTTTTTATTCATTTATGTATCAAAAAATATATATTGAACTCAAAATATAAATTTTTTATTTTGTTGATACTGTAAAATATCTAAAATTTAGAAACATTCTTTATTTTGTATATAACGAAAATAAAGTTATTGGCGAGGTTGACAACTTTCAAAAGAAATATTTCGCTGTGCATGTGAAACTGCAAGTTACACTTTATCGTCTGCTATGCTGGCTGTTGAAGAGTTGGGATAAGGAGTAACGTTAAAACTGCAGGAATATGAAGGTCAGATTCTATTTTTTTTTTCTTTTTACCGAGAAATAGATACGTGAAGGTTTTTGTCGAACGCTTAGATCTTACGTTATCGTTAGACCTAGATTTCTAGTAAAAACAGAGTAAAGTCAGTGACGGTACTGATCGCCATTCCCGGTATAGATCTAACGTTAGACGTTAGGCCTAAGTAATGTTACGCAGCCGCCTACGCCGGGCGACAACTAACCTGACATAGACCCTAGCCTAGCCGGCCTAACAACATGTCTGTTAAAAGTTTAAAATGTCAATGTCAATGGCTTTAGATCTTTTAACGTTACTTAGATCTAAGTTAAAAGTAACTTAGATCTACTTCTTATTAGATTTATTTATTTATTTGTTTCTGATGACTGGGGGCATCAATTTCCTTGACCTTGGGAGTCGGGCATCATCACCTCTTTCCCGACGGGAAAAACAAGTCAAGTCTTTAAAAAAAAAATTTTTAAGTTAGGCCTTAATTAGGGTGCCTAGTTGGCGTCTCTTCTCGAGTCGAGGGTTTAACTTGGTTGAAAAGAAGAACCTAAATTTTAAAGCAGAACAACTTCTCTAACGAAGTAAAATTCGACAGAGTCTCAGAGATCATCATCAACTTCAAGTTACTTAACGTTAACGTTAGATCTAACTTTAGTCTTACTCTATCATACATAGTCATAGCGTTAGATCTAAAATTCTAACGACAACGTTAGACCCTTAACAGTTAGGCTTAACTAATTAGTTAGGCCTAACGAGTAACGTTAGAATCTAACGTTACTCTGTTTACGAAGCTGACGATATAATCCAGGGTCTTGGCCTCATTTTTAATGATCTGACGATATAGGAGGCTTCCTTGGAGTTTCTTAGGTCAAAGGCAGGCTATAGCCCCTGGCCCCTCTAGGCTAGGAAATTCAGCTCAATAGACCCATGCCAGGTGATCACGCTAGTGTCGCCGTGCGCCGTGGGCAGGGTTGGCAAGGAGGGGGCGCAGCGGGGTATCTGCGGCAGCAGCTCAGCTGCTCGAGCCGTGATCAGATAGGCCTACATGCACTTCACCTGCGCCGGGGGCTTAGGCGCAAGGGCTGTTGGCGCTGCGCTGGCTATGCAAGCTAGTAGCTGCGCGTCAGCGCAGCGCTCATGCACACGTACGTGTGTGTATGCGGCTCAGCTAGCTCGAGGCTAGGCTCAGCCAAAAAAATAGAGCGGTGTGTGACCATCCCGACATGCTTTGCGAGCGGCCCAAAATCGTCTTGTCAAAAATCACATGAATGTAGCCGCCTGGTACAATCGCTGATAACAATAATCATTAACATGATAAAGATTATAGATTTTAAAAGTTAAATTTGCAGGTTGTGCAATATTGATTTATGTTAACCTTATTAATCTTTAACAATAAATATTTTTTAAACATTTTAAACTTTCTTAAAATGGTCATAATCTTTCATTTTGTTTTTATGATCGCTAACTATCCATCGTAGTGTTGAATCGACGTGTGATTTTGTTGGCATGCCTACTTAAATGTGCGCATATCTCAGCTGCATGCGCGTATGCAGTTGGCCTTCCTTAGAGCAACTGGCGAAGCTGTTGACGCCCTCTACGTTCGTTGGTTTGAGCATATATATTGGAGCTTTTCAATAGTTCCAAACTCGGCTAAGTTTGTGTACAAAGTCAATGGGGGAAAATTTTCGACATCAAATTTCAGGTAATTACAATTATTTTTATAGAAATCTAAACGATAATTTTTAAAGAAGATTCTATTTGCTTCATTTTGATGTATTTGATTTGCAGTAATTTTGTGATTAAATATGATTTTTAACTCATTTTCAATAGTTCCAAAATGGGTTCGCCCCGTTAACATGACAGAAAAGATACGGTATGGGACATACAGGCTGCGCCGTACCTCTGCGATGCCAACTGCGCTGACGCCGTTGGCATACCCAAAGGTAGCTGAGCCTGAGAGATGATTGACTGCATTTTTTATTGGCTTGTAACTTGAATGAATTCATTTTACTTGGGACAATATCATGGTTAATTCATGATTATGTATGCACTATCGTGGTTAATTCATGATTATGTATGCAAACAACTAATGTTAGACCTAGACATTTCTAGTAGTGGTTTCTCTTTCATCTTCTGTTCGATTGGTTTCACAGTGACACAAGTCAACTAGAAACTGAAAGTTGAAGTTGAATTTAATTAATGAAACAAAAAAAACAAAAAAAACATTGTCATTGTCAAAATTTATATTTTGTTTTACTCCCCCTCCCCCTGCAATTTCGGGCCTGAATAAGTAGAATCAATCTAGATCGACTAGGCCTAACTTAGGACATAGTCGACACTCATAGAGTCTACATCTTTTTCCTTTTCTCTATTTATGTATTTATTTATTTTACAGCACAAGGCAAAGGATGGATTCAAAGTAAACCTGTAGTCTCCAAGGTTTTGAACTGGATTTTTAAAGTCAATTCATAATCATTTCAATTTTCATGATGAGTTTATTTTTTAACTTCTAAAGATGGTACTCTTTTAAAAAAAATGAATTTTTGACAAACCAAGCAAATTTTTTGTGAAATATTAAATTAATTTTTTTTTTAAATCCACAGATTATAGGCCTATGCAAGAGTGTGAGTTCCTGGCCTTTGGAATCACTAAGTTGCTACTCTGCTGCTTTTTAACAGCTTGCAGTCCTTTTATTTAAATTAAGGCATTATCTTAAATTTCATAAAATAATCTCTGTGAGCCAAGACCATATTGTAGAAAATTCTATAAAATGTAATTATCGTTGCCCCCAAAGGGCTCACACATTATCTATTACTACTACTAGAGGTGGGCTATAAATGGGTCATGTTTCAGAACCAGGTTTGGCCTATCTTATTTTAAGCAGCTCGTTGCCCTGATCGATGCCACAATTAAGAAAATGGGCGAAATAGAGACAGTGCGGGCAAAAAACGATTTTAAGGGGCGGTGGCCAAAAAGCTGACATCGTTTTCAATTTGAAAAGCTGTATCTTTTATTAAAGGCTAAAATTGATTCTGGTGTCTTATAATATGTTTTCAGCCTGATAATCCAATGGAGTAAAATTGCAAATAGTGGTGTAGAAAGTACTGAAGGGAGAATTTAAGTTTTAACCCCTTTAATTACGGTAGGTTTGTGAAGGCACCCCTAGGACAAATGTGTTGCCGCAATCGAACCGCGCGTTTTCAGAAATGTCGTTTCATGTATGTTTCTTACAGTCTTACGATCTTTGACACCAAGTTCATTGAAATCGGACATTCGACAAGAGGATTACTTGAACTTTCGTGGCCAAGGTCAAACCGAAATTTGAGATTTTTGATATTTGTGTACAAAACCAATGGTAAGGCAGATTTCCTATTTACTCTATAAATCACAGGTGTATAAGCCAATATTTCCGCGTACAGAATTATTTCGCGATTTTTGAGCAGTGTGAAATTCGCGGGAGCAAAATTTCGCGATTTTGGTGATGATTTCATTACATAAATAGCCTTGTAATGAAGTGGAAATTTTCGCGATGACTGACTCGCGAAATTCGCGAAAATAAAGTCACCGGAAATAACACTTATACAGTAACTCATTCTTGAGACTGGTTCTAGTATGTATACAGAATGAGAATTGATCGCAGATAATGATTTGAATATCAAAGGTCTATATCTATAATAATTTATGTATTTCATTGTTTATGAATTTCTTATTTCTATTGTTTTTCTTACCTGTATTATCTGTGTTTTCCATTGTTTAGGATTTAATACTTCAGGCCTTCATTGAGATTCGGTTTAACCTCAATGAACAATAAAGCATCCTAAAGTGATTTACCTGTGATTATAGAGAAATATAGGAAATCTGACCTTTGCCATTGGTTTGTAACAAAATGTCAAAAACTCAAATTTCGGTTTGACCTTTGGCCACGAAGGTCAAGTAATTCTCTGTGAATGTCCGATTTCAATGAACTTGGTGTCAAAAGATCGGTAAGACTGTAGGAAATATACATGAAACAACATTTCTGAAAACGCGGCGGTTTCAATTGGGCGAACACAATTTGTCTAGGGTGCCCTCCATGACCCTACGATATTAAGGTTATACTCTAATTCTCCCTTTTCAGTACTTTTCTCACCACTGTCAATTTTGACACTGCATTGATTTATCAGGCTGATAAACATATAAACAGACACCAGATCAATTTTATTAGCCCTTTAATAAAAAAATTACAGCTTTTTCAATTTTGAAAAATGATAACTACACTTTTGGCTCCCCCCTTAAAATCGTTTTTTTTGGCCGCCATGTCTCATTTCCCCGATTTTCTTAAAATTGGTGGCATATCCGATCAGGGCAACGAGCTGTTAAATAAATAGGCAACTGGTTCTGAAATGACCTTTTTACCCTTTAGTAGCACCTCTACTACTACTACTTCTACTTCCAACATACCATACTTTACTACTATTATGCAATTACTGGCTACAATACTTTGTGTTGCTACATTTCTTGTCATGTGCTGGGTGAGTTCGATTCTCAGAGGAGATTTTAATGTCATTGACCACTAGGTCCATGGGTAACCTTGGCGTTTTCCATGGTGTAGTAATGTACAATGAGTTCTGTAGTAACTTTGCTGAACCTTACTTTTTATTTAATTTTTTTTTTCTTCTAATCATAATAGAATTTTATCTTGTTTTACAGCTACCTAAACTTTGCCTATTTTCATGTTGGGCTTGATACTGTGAGATACATTGTTTCATTTAAAAGTTGATCTAGTGATCCAATGATCTGACCTCCAATTTCCAAAATTGTCAAAGTGCCACACTGTACTAATACAAAAGTATTTATGGCAGACCGCCCTGCTATTTTAAAGTTTGTAGCCTGTATTAAGTACGATCTGTACTATACCACAAGATTTCATGTCACTGAGAGGTAATTATAAATAATACTCTTGACACATCATAGGGTACACATAACGCATCATACAGCATAGTATAACATGTAACGACAAATACAAATAAAAATTGAGTAAAGGTAGCTCCGTTGCCACCAATGATAATTTAAAATCTAAATTGAAACTTGAAAATGAAAGAATAAAACATGAATTATAGTACCATTAGTTTGATTGACTGTATATATAACATTGAAGACCTCTGAAGTTCCATATTAATTTTGTATATTTTACCTTATTTTATTCAGAATATTTAACTATGCAGAAGGTACATAATAAACCCATTAAAGTGTCATAGTCCAGTGGTCATACACTGACCAGAGAAGCAAGGACCGTGGTAAACCCGTATCACATCCGTCCCAGGCATGGGCGTTTTGTCTACAATGCTCCTCCCAACCCAGGTGCAAAGCACCATTATTATTATTATTGATCATGGTTGACGCATGTACTGATTTTACATGCAAAATGCAACCAAGATCCTCTTAACATTGCACAAAAAAAAAAAAAAAAAAAAAAAAACGATAGCAGATATGAAAAAATGATTAAAAATATTCCTATCCATTCTTATCTGTCATAACCTATCCATATTGTATGTTAGATACAATCTTTAAAAATAGCAGGCTGGTCTGCTACAAGTAGGGGCCTGTCATCCACGCTTACTTAGCAAATTGAACTAATGACAAATCAATAAGATATCTTTCAGAACAAAATTTCATTATCAAAATAACATTCAACATTGAATATTATCACTAACTAATGATTGGATGTTATCTTCACTATCCCTGTTATTTTATTGTTTATTTTTTTTTTTAATTTCTTTCTCTGAACTTGGGCTTTTTAGGCAATTTTAATCACTTCAAGTCCAATATTGACGATTTCACTGCCAGAATAGGGTGTTTGTTTTTTTGTTTTTTTTTCTTCTTCTTCGTGCTTTTTATTTGAAAGTTTTTTAAAAACTATCTCTGTGTAAGCATATAAATTTGAAAAGAAATATGGTTTAGAGCCAGTAGGCAAGTTGCAAAATTGCTTAGCCCATATTAGGCAGTTTAAACTACGACTACGGGTCAATAAATATTAAAATTGTTTTATGAAGCCTAGGGTATAGAGGCATTGAACCAGATACATTTGTATTTAAGTCAAGGAATTTAATTGTTGTTAGCTCACCTCGTCAATCGTACGTACGTGTCATCAATGAAACCAAAATTATAACTGTAGAATAGATTTTAAGTCAAATGAAGATCTTATTCTTGATTCTAAAATTAATGTTAGATTTCAGATTTTCAGTGTCTTTCAGTCCTAAAATTAGTATCTAACTTTAGAACATGTTACTGAAAAATATTCTCTCATAGTTTTCTTTCCTTGCTTCTTCCGTAATGTGCGTTTTTAATTAAACCTGTACCTAATTTCAAAATTTCCCGAAACACTGATCTCATCTCAAATACAGGGCCCCAGCGGAGCCTCGATATACCTCCACCCCGATAGTTCCGGGTAAAAATGCGTGCAGCATCCTGCTCGCGGCAGCTGAGCAGCTACCAGCAGTGGAGAAGATTCACAATCACGGCAGCGGCGGGCTCAATTCGCATTTTTGAAATCGAAGATATTTCACGTATTTTGTTATAAGATCGTACAAATTTGATAAATTTAGGTGGTCGCTAATATATTCATACTAATCTGCATGGTTGAAATAATTTTTTAATGACATTTTGGGATATAATACCCGAAAACGTTTCAAAATTTTGCACGCATTTGCAATGGTAGCAGTCACAAAAACACCGAGTTGGAACTATTCGGGCCCTTCAAATTTGACCTTTGACCCCTGTTGTCGTAACCTTGTATATTCGCCGACAAAGTCATTACGTCACGAACACGGTCAAATGGTCGGAACCATAGTAACGGGTTCACGCTACAATCAAAACACCACCTGCTCAACACACCCACAATTTGTAATCGGATTTTTCCTTCTTTGGAAATCGAAAATAACTGCAATAATGACTCTCACTAGTATGATTACAGTCTGCTGCAAAGCAATTCACCCTATTTATATCCTATTTACGCAAAATTTTGAAGAAATCTCCGTCTACAAAATCGGTGTTTCGTGTCATATGCTTACTGCATGTATCAATTGGTTGCTAATGAAAGTGCGTGAACCATCGTCAAGGAAAGCTACTTGACCCATGCAGGAAGTGACGCGCTACTTTGTCGGCGAATAGGGCCTTGAAAGCGCGTAATTTATGTTAATTATGCACAGTGATGTCACAATGCCCTAGATCTGCGGTAGATATGAACTGCGCATGCGTAGTAACGAGGGGATTAATTTAGTAGGGCTACTAACTTTAGTAGGCCTACTAACTAGTAGGGGTTTCGTGAATAGCTCACTAACTTAGTAGGCCTACTAAGTTAGTAGCCTGATTAGTTAGTACCCCTACTAACTAAGTAGGGGTACTAAGTTAGTTACCTTTCGTGAATACCGGCCAAAATAATTAAGGTTTCGACCTGAAATTTGGTCATTCGATAGAGTTGAATACAGGCTTTAAGAATATCGAAAAAACTCAATTTCGAAAATTTGACCAAAAATTCGGTTTATGACGGTTCGTAAACACAGCGACGTACTGATGATTGTGTTCACTCAGTTGGAATACTTATGTAAATTTTGTGGAAACAAAAGAAATTACACAACTTAAAAAAAAACTTTACACAACCGCTGTTTACTATAGGAACCATCCAGCTATTGTTTAAAGTCATTAAACCACATATGTTGTTTAAAGTTTGATTAACTGTTGTTTAAGATTCTTACACAACTTTTTTTTCTACAACACTTTTTTAAATAGCGTTTTAACAGTGTATTATAATGCGACCGTGGGAAATTCTGCGGCGGCCGTAAAATCAATATCGGCCGTAGAAAACTAAGACCGAGCAGCCACCGCAGCAAAATTAATGTGACCAAGGCATTACGGGTGTAAGTGTTATTAGTGCTGTAGTTAGTGGTGATGTTTTTGTTTGATTTTGTTGTATTTTGGTGGTGGTCGTGGTGGTAGTGGTGGTAGTGGTGATATAGGCTGAGCTATGATACAGGATGTCATTCCATTACAGGAATCACCCATCTTTACTTACATATCTCTTGAGTTGGTGTGTTGAAGAACGATTTGATCCAATCTTCATAACGTGTGAGCCTGGTATAGACCCCCGGTGCATTCGGTTTGCCACACCCATGGCCCCAGCTGACTATACCAACCTGGAAATATTGATTGGGGTTACTCGATGGATACGCCACTAAGGGACCACCGCTATCACCCTGTACAAATATAAATGTATAACGTTACGGTCCGTAGAAAACATCTTTGAGATATATTTGCTTTTGAACACAGACCGAATTTAATCCCAACATCTGGAAAATTCGGTCTGTGTTCAAATGGGGAAAAAAATATTTCCCTTCATAGGGGAGACCAGGGACAATTGTAACACTTTTTTTTTTCTTCAAAATTTGACCTATCAACTTTATTATAGTTGCTTAATACTTGCAAATACTTGCTTAAAACTAAGTAAACAGAAAGATGCATATCTTAGCTCGACATGGGCCTATGAATAGGTTTTGGTTAAGTAACAATATTTATTTTAAAGCCATTATCATTTCAAAACAAGAAAACGAGAGTTACAATTGCCCCAGAACACGGGGCAATTGTAACACATGAAATTGTAACATTTTGTTTTTTTCTTTATGAAAGCTATGCACTGGACAGATCCAAGATCTAAACAACATTAACCACATAAGCTAATTATAATATAACATGGCAATGCTTGACTCAAGTTACATTATATTTCCCACTTGCTATATGCATGGCATGTGGTTACTGCGGCAGTGTACGTATGTCTAAGTGCTGTGGCAGCGCACTGCAGCGTCCCGGGCTTAGGTATGGGGCAAGGTACTTAGTTAACAGTGTTGTTACAATTGCCCCTGAGGTGGGCGACCATATTTGGTTAGGTATTCATCGTTGAAACTTTAGCAAAATACAGGCCTAAGAATATAATTTCTAAATATACAAATAAAAATGACAGCCATAGCTCAACCACATGCTTGTCCAGAAGAAAAAAAAAAATTGGGTAGTGTGAGATATTACTTTCCTGCTAAAAAAAAAAATGCACATGCTCTATACACAGGTTAAGTTTGTAGCGTGTTTCTGCTAGGGATGGAAGCCTCTGTTACAATTACCCCGTGTTACAATTGTCCCCGGTCTCCCATATAATAATACAGAAAATTTAACCAAAAGAAATCCAGAATTGTAATATACATGTACATGTTTCGTGATTTTATTCATTGATAATCCCCACATCCCCCCAAAAAAAATCATTTTGTAGCCTTTGTTCTTTTGTCTTCCCCTTGTTTTTCGAAAATGACTGGGTCTGGTCGTTTACTACATTCATTAAAATTTTTCTTGGCAACGGCAGAAATGAATTTTCTTCTCTGGGCGTTGCTTCTTTTGTTTTCCATTGTAGTGCTACCTTTTTGGCCTTTATTCATTTGCAGGAAGTATGGATTAAACCTGTAAACATATTTTTGAGAAATATGGAATGTGTTTCATGGTTTTATTCACTGATAATCCCAAGCTTCAAAAATTCCATTTTGAAGGGCTTGGTTTCTGTGTCTCCCCCTTTGTTTCAGAACTGACCGGTCTGGTCATCTATTGCTCCTCGTCTCCTCGGGATAAAAAGGGACAGGTCTCCCCTTTCAGAATATACAAAAATTGTAGACAATACTTCAGCTATTAATGGCGTATTACAACATAATAATAAAAGACTTTTTTTTAATGCGCAAATTTCAGCTATGTTATGTTGCAATACTTTTGGCAATTGAGGGTATGTACCGTCAAGTCGATCATCCTACCTGACAAGCATCAATTCCACCCTCTTCCAATCCTGCACATATCATGTTGTCTGTAACGTTGTATTTCAAAACCGCCAGGGATTCTTTACATTTCGTCTGATTGTAAATTGGAACGGCAACTTCATATAGCGTCTTTGGAACGTCCTTACCTATTTAAAAATAGATATACCACTATTATTAATAATTTTAAACATTTTTCTATATTACTATATTAAATAAATCGGCACTAAGGCCACAAAAAAAAATTGTTTGTTTGCCCTCCAGTGGAAAAATTAAAAATTAGGGTCGGTCGGTCGGTCGATTTTTTTTTTTTTTTTTTTTTTTTTTTTTTATGAACAAAAATTCTAACGTCTATATATATTTTGACTGAACTAAGACAAGAAGACATGGAATATTACAGCTGTCTTTCAAGATAATGCTTCACGTATGATGACTTTATTTAAACAAATTTTTTAAAAGCATTTCTGACGCTAATTTTTACATTTTTACGGTCCTGGAAAAATGGGTGATTTCAATTTAGGTTTGAAGAAAAAAAAAAAAAAAATCCGGACACCAAATTTGCCATTTACGGCTCGGTCGGCGGAGGCAAAACAAACTCTTTTTTTTTTTTTTGGCCTAATTGTGACAACCCAAAATGACACAAGATAGTAATGAAATTCATTGCAGTCGTGGAGCTACATGCTACAACTTATAATAAACACTCTAAATTGGGATGTTCCATATCAGAGATTTTAGGATTCTTCAATTATCGGAAAACGGTGATTACTTTTCAGACTGTATTATCATACATTTGTGCATAAAATACCGCATAATTATAAAAGGACTATAAAGAAAACCCTCTTACTGCCACTTGTACGTGTTCCCCATCCAGTGACGGTTGCATTCTGCCCAACAACAAATTCATTGTCCATATCTCCGGTAGGAAGACAAATGGTATTGACTCGGTAATCGTCGGTTAGAGTGAAAGAGTAATTCATCTTAAACAAAGCGATGTCGTTGTCATCATCGTCATTATCTTCATAATTATAGCCGGGATGGCTGATGACTCTCGATGCATGTCGTAACTGTGTGACGTCGGTGTCATCAGTGAGATTATTTGCTCCGACTCTAAAAGTATAGGCATCAGGTTTGGTCATCAAACACTTCTTACTGCAAAAAAAAATAATGAAATAATAAAAATAAAATAGATATAATAAAAAAATATATAAAATAGTATATATATTATTGAAAAATATATATATATTATTTACATAAACGCATTTGTATATATATGTATATATATATATATATATATATAAATATATATGGTCGATTCCAGCGAAAAGTGTACACGGCGAAAAAGTTGAGTCCAAATTTAGAACCTCTTTGATGATTTAGTCCTTTGACCCACTAAAAGTCAACATATCAACCTATCCGTGTGATAAATTGCCACGCTTAATCTCCCAAATTGACTTTGTGGCAGAGGGGTAAAATAAAACATATTTTTTGCATGTTACCTACGAATACACGTACCCTAATGTGAAACAGTCAGAATTTTGCCTCCTAATATACATTTTCCTTCCAAATATGTCATTCCATTCCATCAATAAGATTCTAACAATAGTTAAAATCGGTGAGAGCAGGGCTTGTGCTCCCAATTTCCTTGTATTTGCAATATCTCATTAAAGTTATAGTTTTAAGACAATCTGTTTGAAAAACATGGGGTTGTGTAGTTTCCCTTGCTTACATTGTGTTCATGGTTAGACCTTACTCGCTCCCATTCAGATCCTTTAATATCTTCTGCTGTATAAAAGTCCGAGAAGATCTGACGTCTCCGTGTTGGAACCCTAAGGGAGAAAAGCTTTGGAATCGCTTCGTTTGTTATCAGATAGGTGAGGACATAGTGTATTGGTTAGGTACAGCTAATGTATGTCGTAGTTAGTAAGGTGACAGTCGTTTAGCCCCCTAGGCTGGTTCATGTTATTTGATATTATGTTAGTTTTGGGTTTCATTTGGGATATTGAATTGAGTCGTCTTCTGTGTGTAGCGCGCACAAGTATTGCTTCTTGGTGTAAAATAGTGCTTGTCGCGCTTTTGCCAGTATTTGGGTAGATCTACTGCACCTGTCATTGGGCTGAGAACACTTTCACCTTCTTTATAACCGCCAACCAACCGGTCAATTATGTTTTCGCTTATTCTTACGAGGTGCGTTTCGTCTGCTCTTTGTCCCTCGTGTTGTTATATTATTTTGATTTAAATCAAAGATTATTGTTACTAAGTTACATCTGTAAGAAGTATATTTTTTCTCAACCATTGTTTTTGCATACACGCACTAAATACCTGGTGGGTGACATCAATGACAATAGATGTAGTTACAATTGCCGTATGGCTAGCAAATAGAGTATCACACGAAAGGATATCTCCTTGTTTCGGGATGGATTTATTTTAATTAGTTATCCAAGATAAGTAACAACCCATAGCCTTACAAAAAGGAGAAATCGGGAGATAAACGCACATATCTTTGAATGTGTGCTAAGCCATGGTGTATCACTTTTACGATTTCCGAACAAATCATAAAAACAAAGATTATATGTGACTATGGGATAGTACTTTATCGGAATTCGTATATATTATCTTTTAGTGATTATTATTGCAGAACGCTATTTTTTAACTATATTGAATTACAACCGCTTACTGGTAAAAAGGCATTCTTTTCTCACTCTCTCTTTAGGTCAGTCTTGTGCAATCTTAGTCTGTCAAAGAATTGCATAGCTAATTGCTTTCTGTTAACCTCGCATGTTCAGATCAATGAAGTAATTGAACAAAGTGTGTCGAATTCTAATTAACGTCTCTTCTGAATCTGATATTCCAGATAGTCTACTGCAATTTTTGATGGTAAGGGAGTCATGAATTCAGGTATTTCGACCATTGTGTGTTTTCAAACAGGATATGTGAGTGAACAATGCTTAACCTCAAAGAAATCAAGTGATGACAGAAGCTTTAGTCCATGCAATTAAATGTAAAAGTGTTATTATGAAATAAGACATATTCCACTATCCCTATAGTTACAAACAATTAAATATTCACTGTTGTCGTATTTTGTGTTATCGTAGCGTATATTATTACCCGAACGTCCCTATCAGGGACTACTACATGCACATGATTTATGGCATTATGTGTTATAAATTGTATTTCCAGTGTGACTTTTTATTCTGTGCGTGGTACAGTGGACTTTAGTCGTGTTGTAACCCTGCTTATGAGATTAAATATTTCAGTGAATGACTGTTTTCGTTTAGATCTATGATAGTGCGATGCTGAGGAATTAAAGAGTCTTTTCGATGTGCAGCGAAGTACGCAGAGGGAGGAATAATGAAGATATGTTTTTGGAGAGATATAATAAACGATCAAATTTAATTAGAAGACCATCTCAGTGCTGGTCAAGTAGTCCATCACGGAGATTGAATTTGTGACTATCATGTAATAAAGAGAGCGATATGAACGGTCTCATGCTGTCACTTTTACATATTTGTCTTTTAACAAAATAAAAATGAATGAGTAACTGTAAACTCTTCTGTTATCGGGTAACATGTGGTTTGTCGGGGTATTACCATATTATGCAAAATTTTGAAGGTTCTGAGTAAGATAACGCATTGGTATCTCATTTATGCGAATAATTAGTGTATACTTAATAAGAATTGGTGCGTGTCACAAGTTTGTTGGTTGGGTGCTACACTAATAGACTGTTTATTGATTGCAATTCATAAATGAAGTAAGGGTAGACATGAACACCAAATGAAATTAAATCGGAAATCTAAAAAGGATGAGTGGTATGACTAAAAGAATCCATCCAGTTTTAGTTTGATTTGTTTTTTTTTTATAAGTTATTGTTGTAAGAATCACATACTCAGTTAACATAATTATTTCATTTCGTATTTGAAACTAGAAGATTTTAAGGAGATAAGTTTATTTTCACAGTACGTTTATTGTAATTTATTATTGTTGTAATATTACGGGCATGGTTAGAACCCAGTACGGACACTTAGAAATGAAAATAGGAACAAGGATTTTATGTTAATTCCATATTAAAGAATTATGTATGCAAATAGACATAAGCGTTTAGGAACTGTATATCTTGTTTCAATTCTCGATAAATGCATACTCTACATTACATAGTAAAATACTTGATTCATATCTACTTGGGGTCAAACGTATGTATCATATCTAGTTTAGGGGATCATCTCCTCTTTCATAAGATAGCAAATGTTGAGCGGTTAAATTGTAGAAGCGAAATTGGGCCGAGTAGTAAGTTATCCCCGTGATCAGGATAGATTGTCTGAGGCGTGTGTGGGTTTATTAATGACTACCATTTGTTACCTGACTGTACATCACTGACCCACTGTGGAAATGGCTATAGATGTTTTTTATTATTTTCTGAAAACTATAATTTTTGTGATATGATATATTTGTGAAAGCAGAGTGTCCTTCGACTTGATAAGATAAAAAATTAAACTTGAAATGGAACTGTTGTTTATCAGTTCTCAAACAATATTATATAAAAAATAGAAATATTTACGATTAATAAGGAAATGTCGAAACAAATGAAACAATAGATTCTAGAACAGAAATTGTCACAATATCATACCTATTTGATATGACAGTAAGCGCTACAAAAATTTGTAACTTTAGTCGAGGACAAATGACTAATATATGCTCAAAAATCTTGCTTTTTAACCTGGCATACCTATGTATTCGTAGGTAACATTCGGAATGTTCAAATGGTTACTAGTACGCACTTATATGGCATTTATCTCAAACTATGTTAAAGGAATGATATAGTTTTAGCAGCACGTCAGCAAGACTGTCGTTTGTTCAAACCTTTCGCCTAGCAGATTGTGTCTACTGAACTCTTAAGGTATAGAGAAAGCGCATGGTTTATAGTGTTTCGTAACGTAAACCGAATTTTTGACCCAGCACGAAAATTTGCGCCTTTGACCTCTTCTGCCAGTTTAACAAGTAAAGCGAAGTCACGGACAATGCATGTCGTAGGGAATGGTGATGGCGCTTTTGACGGCAATTAGGAGCCGTACTTCGTTTACTATATTAGTATGCGTTTATTAGCTTTTAAAAAGCTGTATTCGTAGTAACACCAAATTTACCACTGCGAGAAAAAAATTCCATAGAGATTGTTTGGATTTGCCTATATTTATTCATTTGGTACAATTTCTCCGGGAGATGTGCCATCCTATACATTAATTAGAATTTTTGATGTTTTCTTTAAAAGTTTGGTTCGCAGAACAAAATTTAAGTTTTTTTTTTCCAAAAATGGCCAAAAATGGCATGTTTTTAAATCGTTAAAAAAAAAGTTCAATTCAAATGAAGTTGGAACAAATGCGGCACGAATAAGTTCACCGGTGCGGATACATAAAACGCAAAATTGAGGTGCCTACATTTTTTTGGATTTTTTTTTATTGGCCTGAACATGATCAAAAACACCGTGTACACTTTTCGCTGGAATCGACCATATATATATATATATATATATATATATATATGGACACTCTAGAATGCAATATACTGGATTATACAACACACACAAAGATTGTTGACAGCTGATTGGATGAATGTGGGTCACATGACATTCAGCGGAATGAGCTATTGAACGAGTGATGACGTAGCCCGTGCAATATCCAAGAATCTATTCAACGGCTTGCAAAAGATCGATGACACGTAGATCTACACACTGAAATTACATACACATATACATGCGCGAATGCGCTGCATAGCTAGCTGCGTGTACTAAACCTATTTTGTGCGCGTAGGGCCTAGGGCGACGCAGTACAGGGCAGTTATTGTTAGTTCAGTGCAGTTAAATTCCACACAATTATAGATTCTACACGGAACACGATCGCTAATATGTTCAGCTGTTACTGTTAGACGGGGACAAGTGTTGATTTGCAAGTTTATCGTTTTGGATTGTTACCGATGCTTTTAGTGTTGGACTGCGAGGATTAATTAACATGATTAATTAAGGTTGGACAACGCATATTCATTTGATATCTGGTGAGTGATGATTAGATCTAAAAGTTAAATCGAACAGTTAATTTTCTAACGTTAGATCCAGATCTAACGTTAGAGGGTCTAGGCTAGCCTAGTAGGCTAAATTAGATCTTAAAGGGGAATCCAACCCAACGAGAGAATCAACCTTACAGGAAAGAGGAAAATGAGAGGAGCAATCTAAAAAAAGTTTCATCAAAATCGGTTATAAAATAAGAGAGTTATGGAAGTTTGAAAAGTCTAGTTGTTCCTTCTATGGGGATCCTCAAATTGGCATCATCAGCTTCAAAATGGCCGATCTTATGGACAACTCTCCATTCATTTTGTACACAAATTTTAAGATTTTCCCCATTTTCTTTCAAAATTTGTCTTCTTTACTTCTGAGCTCAAAATCTGTCATGGGAAAATCTTTTTCACACATCATTATGTTGAGCTCAGAAGGGGGTTAGATATATTTCGAAAGAAAATGGGGAAAATCTAAAAATTTGTGTACAAAATGAATGGAGAGTTGTCCATGAGATCAGCCATTTTGAAGCCGATGATGCCAATTTGAGGATCCCCATAGAAGGAACAACTAGACTTTTCAAACTTCCATAACTCTCTTATTTTATAACCGATTTTGATGAAACTTTTGTTAGATTGCTCCTCTCATTTTCCTCTCTCCTGTAAGATTGATTCTCTCCTTGGGTTGGATTCCCCTTTAACCTTTAGAATCTAGTACCGGTAGACATCGAGTGTTGTATAAACGCAATATTCAATGTTTTATTTCGTGCAAGGGTTCGAATATTACATTCGGTGCAAGTTGAACCTTGATCTATTCAACTCCGCTGTCGCGTCGTTGAATAGATCAAGGTTCAACTTGCACGCTCATGTAATATTCGTAACCCTTGCACTCAATAACATTGATTATTACCCTTATAAGACATCTGAACCGGGCTATTGCAAATTCATACCGACCGCAGTTTTGATATGATATCGATATATGAAGCGATCATGGGGTATATTGGCCATATTGACCGGAATAAAAAAAATCCCATTGAAAAAACACGCATTGACGTAAGGCTGCCTTTTTACAATGTTGACCGGCTGGTCGGGGGTCCTACGCGTAATTTTAATGATGCGCGTTTACAAAGAGTAGTAAGACAATGGATACGCACAGAAGTATTATTGCGTCACAATGGTTCAACTCAGAATGCTGAAGAAGCAAAGAAAAGAAGAAAAAAAATCCCACGACAAATGCCCAGTTCAAATCAGTTTTTCGGTTTTTGGTAACGTTATATCCTGAGAAAGCAAACTTTTATGACTCGTTGAATGACACATTCTGCAAATTATACCGAGGCATGATGTTTCGAGGGGAATTGATTCCTTGATATTTTAATATTGATGAAGACAGTGGAACATTTTGGATTCAAACATACATGACTGTACTGTAGCAGTTGTACCAGACCAGCTAGGATATGTGGTAAGTAGACTACACTGTGTGTTTTCAATGTCCTATGTTGGAGATAGGTAGTTGAAGGTAAATAATAAAAATATTGACTGTTTTTTTTCGGGCAATATGGCATATAGTGCCCTTACTAGCACCATATTGCCCTCGTCTTCGACTCGGGGCAATATTATGCTAGTTCAGGCACTATATGCCATATTGCCCTCAAGGGCAGTCAATATTATTTAAATATTGCTATATTATATGTATGACACATACTAAATTATCCCAAGTGCATTTTTTGTTTCACCGAGGCCGCAGGCCGAGGTAAAATAGATTTGCACGAGGGATAATTTAATATGTGGAGTTCATATAGACCAGTAATATTGAATGATGGAACGTTCACTATTTATTATAGTAAATAGACCCCTAGATCTTTGACCATGCCCAATCTGGTTTTATCTTAGCCAATTTTTTGGTGCTAATTAAGCTATTGTGACGTATATTTTTTGCTCCGCGTATCCATTGTTATAAGCTGTTGCGCGCACCATTTTACTGTTATTACGCGCTAGCGCAACAAGGCAATAGATAGAATCGATACTCTCCCCATTCATTTAACACGGGCTTTACCCTCCAAAAACCGAAAGTTCTATTGTACATATCTACAATATAACAAAAACTTACTTCGGCAAATGTAATAGGCCATTGAGAATTCCATAGACTTTGTGTAGCTTCGGGTATTCTAATAATTTTGGCCACCACTGTATATATATAGTTAATAGTGGTAGAAAAATACGCGTTGGGATTGGATAGATCAGTACCACGTGACCTACCTTCAATTTGTTATATTGTACATAGGGTACATGCAGGTAATATGGGCCAGCAGGTAATATGGGCCACCTGAAGCAAATCATGTCGTGACCGTCGACCGGTGACTGGTGACCGGTGTGAGCACCATAATGTTGTTCATATGAACTGTATACGAAAATATATCGTCGTGAGAGTATCTGATGCCGAAATTTCTCTGAGAAAATTGCTGAAAACCAACAAGGTAGGTAAAACTTACGGCATTTTTTTACCCTGATGTAAAATTTGATATTTCACAGAATGTGATGGTGAAAGAGTGTGTGAGGGGTTAACCTCAATTGTTTTGTATATTTAGTAAGCTTATAGTTCCATTTTGATCATACTAGCGTGTACAGGTCAATTTGTTTTAGTGAAGGGATGCAATGTGGCATTGAATGCTTGCCTGACACAGCAACATTAGTGCAGGTAATATGGGACATCCAAAATGGCGGAAGTGATTCTGGTACTTAGTATTGGGATGAGGCATCAATCTCTTTGCTACGATTTTTAGGGGGTATATTCACAGTATATGATTAATATAAATAACTTATTGTAGGCCTATATTGACTTGTATAATGAAAATAATATTTAAATAATATTTTAAAAAAGAAATCATGTACAAAATACATAACAATGAAATATATAGTCAAAGGATTTACTGAAGGGTCTTATAATTTAAAATTATATCTTAAAGTTAATGATTTTCAACATTTTAAGCAAATTCCAGACATGGTAGAGTCATTGTAGTTTTTAAAACATACATTAAATACATGTGCCCATATTACCTGCACATGCAGGTAATATGGGCACTTCGATAATGACGTCAACATTTGAATATTGCAGACAGGGGGGTTGGTGATAATTGTTTTTCTTCACAATAAAAGTTAGAGCAGTTAAATCATTAACTTTAAGATATAATTTGAATTATAAGACCCTTCAGTAAATCCTTTAACTATATATTTCATTGTTAAGTATTTTGTGTATTAATTCTTTTTTTAATATTATTCAAATATTATTTTCATTATTCAAGTTAATATAGGCCTACAATAAGTTATTTATGTTAATTATATACTGTGAATATACCCCAAAATATCATAGCAAAGAGATTGATGCCTCATCCCAATACTAAGTACCAGAATCATTTCCGCCATTTTGGATGTCCCATATTACCTGCACTAATGTTGATGTGTCAGGCAAGCATTCAATGCCACATTGCACCCCTTCACTAAAACAAATTGACCTGTACACGCTAGTATAATCAAAATGAGACTATAAGCTTACTAAATATACAAAACAATTGAGGTTACCTCCTCAAACACTCTTTTACCATCACATTCTGTGAAATATCAAATTTTACATTAGGGTGAAAAAATGCCGTAAGTTTTACCTACCTTGTTGGATTTCAACAATTTTCTCAAAGAAATTTCGGCATCAGATGCTCTCATGACGATATATTTTCGTATACAGTTCATAATATGAACAACATTATGGTGCTCCCACCGGTCACCGGTCACCGGTCGACGGTCACGACATGATTTGCTTCAGGTGGCCCATATTACCTGCTGGCCCATATTACCTGCATGTACCCTAGATCATTATTTGTTCATGTAAAATCTATCAATTTAGAGCTGAAAAAAATTTAAAAAATAAAAAAAATAAAATAAATAAAGTAAATTTTAAAAAATTATAAAATATTGGGGATCAAACTCGCGTTCTCTCAGTGAAGTGTCTGTTTTTCACACCACTCGGCTATTATTGCTGATATCGACAACATGATTCCTAATTTAAATTAACCAGACTAGAAAATATTAGTCTACGTTCAAGGCCAACTTTGAGCAATTAACTTGTAATGAGTCCTAAGCGTGCGGCTCATACAGACTTTTTAAAAACGACTGATTCAATACGCCGTACGGGCCCCGGAATGGAGATGTGATCGCGGCATAAGACGTTTGACTATACACAATTCCCAAAACTGCGACGGTTGCATGAATTCGACGGTCGCCGTAATCGTATACAAAAGGTGCCTTGCAGCATTAATGACACACCCTGTGTAACTTTTCAAAGGTGCTATAGCATCCAGGGGGGCCGGCCCGGGCCCCTTCCCCCAGCAAAAAAAAAAAAAAAAAAAAGAGGGAAGCGGGCCGAGTGACACCCCCAGCCTATGGCTGATATATGATGACCTCTTTGATGCCCCCCCCCCAAAAAAAAATGAACACCTACCCTTAAATGAACCCCTATCACAGCCCCGTGTTGGCTTTCCTAATGCGCTGTACTTGTGCAGCTACCCTAACATAATATGTCATTATGGGAAATTCTGCTGCAGCCGTACATTTTTTGTGGGGCGAGTGTGAACAAGATGAGATGCGTTTGGTTGTCTTGTAGGGTAATTAGGATGTTAGATAACTCACACACAATGAGCAGCTGTCATGACCCACCAAGGATCAATCAAAGAGCCTCCACAGACACCACTGATAATTGATTTGCCCTCCTGGTAAGTAAAGGATATATGAACCTGCCATGGCCATGCATATTCCTCAGCTGGTTTCCCTCCAATGATCCTGGACTGCATCTCTTGATACCTCTTCCCACAATCATTTGGATTTTCTTTAAACAAGAAAAAAAAATTAACAAGCTTATGATAAACACAAGGACATGCATTTTATGTCCCCTATAAAATGTCTTATTTGATTTTTATTTTTCAATTCTTAATCACAGTTATGCCTCGGTCACATTTGCTCTACAGTGCGTCCCAAAAAGAACTATACACTTTTGAAATAATAATAATAATAATAATAATATTTAGTTTTTATATAGCGCATTTCATCACTATTTGCAATACCAATGCGCTTTACATGTTTACCGAAATAATCATACTTATATTAAACATAAGATAAATGTCTAGAAAACAAAATTAATTAATATGCAACAGGCATACAAATATTAAAACACATATATAAATGAAACATATTCTAATCAAATGAACCTCTTTGGAAACCTTTTCTATTGCATAGATAATCAGTCATACGAGATTGAATGCACAGTCAAAACGAAATGTTGAAGAGGTATGTCTTCAGTTCCCTTTCAAATACATCTTTGTTTTTCTGAGCACGAAGAGCATCCGGAAGAGAATTCCAAAGGGTTGGTGCGGCACTTTCGAAGGACCTATCTCCGAAAGTTTTCGTTCTACTCCTATTAACAACTAACAGGTTTTGGGAAGCAGATCTGAGCGATCTGGTAGGTTGATAGGGGGCTACCAACTCAGACAGGTAAGTAGGGGCAAGACCATGTACAGCCTTAAATGTGGGCAGGATTATTTTGTACTGAATGCGCGAATGAATAGGTAACCAATGAAGTTCTTTTAAGATTGGTGTGATGTGATCATATTTCTTAGACATAGGTACTAGCTGGGCAGCAGAGTTCTGAATTCTTTGGAGTTTGGACACGTCTTTATCAGGAACGTCAAACAGAAGACTGTTACAATTGTCCAGCAATGACGTAACAAATGCGTGGATCAATATCTCTGATGTTTTCTGGTTTAGTAGATGGCGAATACTACCTAGCCTTCTCAGGGCAAAGGATGCTCGACGGCAAATTAGATTTATGTGGCGACGAAGCGACAGGTGTCTATCAATGACCACTCCCAGATCCCGGACTTCGTCAGCAGGCTTGATTTCCACAACACAGAAAGGCTGTATGTCCTTGTTTCTCGTCATGTGGGATGATACATGTAACACTTCCATCTTGCTGTCGTTTAAGAACAGGTGGTTAGCTCCCATCCATGTCCGAATCTCCCCTGATAGCAGAGTGACGTCTTAAAGACGTCTTAAAGACATCACGTCAGACGTCTTAAAGACGTCAGGAAAAGACATCTTTATGTGACGTAAAGTTGCATCCACGTTTGACGTCTTAAAGACATCGTATTTTTACGTCATTTTATTACGTCAAAAAAGACAATCTTTATAGCGTAAAAATACGACGTCTTTAAGACGTCAAAGCGCGGGTGCAAATTTACGTCAAAATTTTTTTTTGACGTCTTAAAAAACGGCACTGTGCTTATCAGGATGTTGACATTAATACTGAGTCCTATCCTATCCTATCCTAACTAACTAGATTTATAACCTATGCTGTCCAATAATCAAAGGCCATATATACTGCAGTGTCCTGTCCTCTATATATAAAGTGCTACAGACAAAGTTTCCGACCGTAAGCACAGCGCTACACTACTATGATTATTAAGATAAGACAGTTACCTTATTTTGTTAATGAAATGATGAATAGATAAGTAATGTTGTCATTATGAAGGACCTTGAAATGTTGTTATACATAAAATGATATAATTTAAAACAAATTTTGATTATGTCAATAAGACTCCCAAGCCAAAGCCGGTTACATGGCTTAAAATTGTATATTTCTATTCATTTTCCCCCTTTTTCAAATCTCAGAATACTGCTTATGAATATTCATGACCAACGAAAACATTGTTATTTGGTCCAAATGTAAGCAAAAGTTGTCTTATAGAACGTTTTAAAGACGTCTTAAAGATGTCGTATTTTGGTCAAAAAATGACAAGAAAAGTGGTCCTATAGACGTCGTAAAGCATCAAAAAGTTGTTCTTATAGTCGTTTTAAAGACGTCTTAAAGATGTCGTATTTTGGTCAAAAAATGACAAGGAAAGTGATCTTATAAACGTCGTAAAGACATCAAAAAGTTGTCTTATAGACGTTTCAAAGACGTCTTAAGATGTCGTATTTGGTCAAAAAATGACAAGAAAAGTGTCCTATAGCGTCGTAAAGACATCAAAAAGTTGTCTTATAGTCGTTTAAAGACGTCTTAAAGATGTCGATATTTGGTCAAAATGACACGAAAAGTGGTCCTATAGACGTCGTAAAGACATCAAAAAAGTTGTTCTTATAGTCGTTTAAAGACGTCTTAAGATGTCGTATTTGTCAAAAAATGACAAGAAAAGTGGTCTTATTAGTCGTGTAAAGACATCAAAAAGTTGTCTTATAGACGTTTCAAGACGTCTTAAAGATGTCTATATTTGGTCAAAAAAATGACAAGAAAGTGGTCCTATAGACGTTCGTAAAGACATCAAAAAGTTGTCTTATAGACGTCTTAAAGATGTCGTATTTGGTCAAAAATGACAGGAAAGTGATCTTATAAAACGTCGTAAAAGACGTCTTAAAGATATCATATTTGTGGTAGAAAAATAGACAAAACAAAAGTCTCTTATAGACGTTTTTAAAGACGTCTTAAAGATTGTCTTATTGGGCAAAAAATGACAAGAAAAGTGGTCTTATAGACGTCGTAAAGACATCAAAAAGTTGTCTATAGACGTTTTAAAGACGTCTTAAAGATGTCGTATTTTGGTGTCAAAAAAATACAAGAAAAAGTGGCTTATAGACTCGTAAAGACATCATAAAGACGTCATATTACTGTCATAATTTTTTGCTCCAAAAATAGAAAATTCACGTCTTTGAAAGTCATTACCAAGAAGACATAATCACATCGCATAGAAACATGTAAAGATATTTAAATATCAGATTCTATTAATCGTTTGGAAGACGCTCGTTAAGACATCGTAAAGATGTCGTGTTTACGACGGTATGACGAGTTGACCATTTTGACCAGTTTAAGACGTCTTTAAGACGTCAGTCTGCTATCAGGGTCCTGAAGACACCATATCAAGCTTCCTGATTGCCCGAGTTCTGTCGTCTCATGTCATCAAGATGTACAGTTATCGTGGCCCTGAAGTACGCTCGACGATAACAGAGATATAATACGGGTCAACGCCGTACATTTTGTAACAATTGTGTTGCAGTCTTAAAATATAGAACACCGCGCTGTGAACTTACGGTGAACCTTGAAAAAACTCTTAAATCAGAGCCTCTACGCCGAAGATTGTGATACGTCTTTTCGAAATAGAGAGAGAAGTCGCAGATCCAAGATCCGAGTAAATCGACAACTAATAAAAAACTCAAAATTTTAAGGAATTTTTTTTTTTTGATTTTCTGGTTCTACCAGCTTCATCTTTGCTCTGTTAAAAAAATGAGTGGAAAATGATATAACGGGAAAAGTGGTAAAAAAGCAGTTTTTCGGCGAGTGTTTTTTCTGGTTCATATATTATTTTTTTTCCGGACATACAAGCGAACGTCCACGCTCATTTCCCCTCTCCGTTTAGCTCCGCCCTTAGCAACGCATATGGCTTTGTTTATTGGACGTTCACGGTCGTGTGATGTGTGATTTCAACTGGCTTATGTTTCGTTTTTGTGAGCGAATAGCGAACTAAACTCTCTTTAGCTGCACTCTAGAAATTTTTGCGTGCGATTGCCACAACCTGCTGTGAATAAAGCTGTTTCATCCGGGGAATAGCGGAGGGGGGGGTATGTGGGAAAAGCTACTATTGCTTGACTTAGCTATCTGGATCCAATATGAATGTTTAATTTCAGCATTTTATTTTAGGGGCCGCAATCTTGTTGTCCTGATGGGAATATAAACCTCCCTATAAACAAATTTGGTCTCATCAGGGAAACATAGAGCATACAAAAGAGGTGACGTGATATACTTCCTGATACACAGTATTTAGGTAAAGTCTCTGCAGTTTATTTTACAAAGTAACGTGTTTAAGAAAGTAGCGTTTACTAAACACGACGAAATACATAAATACGATTTACTTATCCC
>CALNVZ010000285.1:6890-24086 GCA_940671915.1 Paracentrotus lividus | reverse complement strand
CAAGTCATTTAACAAATGACTTGTTTACATTGGTCAAATGACTAACAAATGACATGTAGGCCTACAAATGACTTATTTATGGTCAGAGGCCAGGCGTACGGCGCACGTAACAGTGATTCGCGGTCAAACCACACGGACACATGCCGACATGGTAAACACAAAACGACATCGAATGCAACGCCCAAGAATTAGATCCATCTCAGGATATCGTTGAAAATGCTTTTAAAGACCAAGGTAAGTTTATGTGATATTCTATTTTTAACGCGAATCCCGAGCATGGAAGAAATTGTGATGTTAAATTATTATTGCAGCCCCACATGCTCAATTCCACGTTTATAATGCTTATATCATGGAATACTAGTAATTTGTAGTTGCAGAACACGCTCTATACTCGGATGGTGTGCTGAATGATTATAGTTATGATGATCGATAATTAGTATCATTGAATATATTCATGTAAAGAATCAAAGGAAATAGTTCCTCTTGCAACAGCCCCTCAAAAAAAACTAAACAAAAATTAAAAAAATCAAAAACAACACACCTGTGGCGCATGCGTGTCTATAATTTATCGGACATCCACCTTTTGCTATTCAAAATTGATTCAAAAATTAAAACATCGGCAGCGTGCAAGCCGTCTCGTTGGTGTAGTGGTGTGACAGTAAGACAGTGACGCTGATGACTCGGGTTCGACTTCCGCTATTCCTCTTGTGTTTTTTGACTAAATAAACTGCAAGTTGTATTTTGTTGTTATTTTATTATTATTAAAATATCATTTTTTAAATATAACCTTAAGTTACCATAACCCTAACCCTAGTCTATGTTTTAAATATTATTATAAACCACTTCCACATGTATATTTTTCAAATTTGGGTAGCTGTCGCAAAAGGAACTCTTGCCGAATCGAATTTTAATTTGTAAAAGATGAGGTGGTGCAGCTCACCCCCCCCCAAAAAAAAAAAAAAAAAAAAAAAAAAAAAAAAATCATTATTTTTCATCGGCAGAATGCCAGACACCTCCATGGTATCTACAAAGTGTCAACCACAGAAACAGAAGTATCACTCAAACACTTTACATCTATCCTACGAAGACAGACAGCTTACATACCCGATCGGCTTTCACGCGCTCCAGATTCATCGTGAGACGATTCCTGCTTCTTTTATACCGGTGAGTTGTATTTATGATTGTTCATCTATTTTGCAAAATGTATAATCATGAGCAATGTATACACGTACATAACAATATTTCCTATTATTTTAATTTATAACATGATATTTATTCCCCCTTTTACATGATTGAAGGTGATCATGCTGAGCTATTTGTTCAACTTTCTTGAAGAGAAGGCATCAAAATGAGGTACTGGAATGGATTATAAAACACCGAAAGCTTCTCCAGCTAGATCTGAGGTATTTTCACTTCATGTTCTATAATTCTGTACTTGAATCTGTACATGAAAATCATTTTTGAATAACAATCTCACCTTTTAGAGGGAGTGTATTTTAGATATTGGAGTAAATGGTTTATTTCGCCAATTGAATGCCAATATTTCTTTAATTAGAGCTTGGCAATATTATTGTCATTGCAGGGTATTTTTTTTATTGTTTCACATATTTAATGGCAATTTACTTATATATTAGCTTATAGTACATTATGTCTCATATTTTTATGTTTGGAATTAAGACACCTTTCCAATATGGTGTGGTAATGTCTACTTTAAAAATACTCAACAACTGCTTGAACGCCTTTTTAAAACACAATTTGTACCATTTTAAACTGATTTTTTTTAAAAATGATTTTTAAAGTTATAAATGTTATGTTATAATTGTTAATGTCACATAAATTGCAACACTGAATTCACCTGGCTGGATAATAGGTTAGAGCGGTCCGCAGACTTCAGTTATTTAGTTAACTTAGTTAACTAATAATAATCATAATAATAATAATAGTAATATTACTAATTTGAATGACTATTTTTAATAATTTAGTAAATTTGAAAATCAAATGAATTCATGTAAGGAATAGATCATGATGAGAGAGACAAATATTTCAATTATTATATAGATGCCCTTCCAGGGATTTTATAATGCCTGTCTAATAATTCTTTTTATTTTAATGGCCTTATTTTTCAGGAACATCGTTCAAGGATATTGACTGTGTATGAAGAATTCATTATGACACTTTTCCGTCTTCGATGTGGTTGTACAAATCGTGGACTGGCAGATACATTTTGAATTGGAACATTTTGAAATTTTCTGGACCTTAAACTGCGACCACTTCTCATCAAATGGCCAACAAAGAAACAAGTTAGGGCAAGTCTTCCGAAGAGTTTTAGATATTTCAAGAACTCTAGAACAATTATAGAGTGTACTGAAATATTTAACCCCATCAACGGCTTGTTCTCAAAGAATAACTTGGTCATCTTATAAACATCACAATACTCCCAAGCTCTTAGTTGCAACATTTCCAAGGGGTACCTTCATTTTTCTCTCTCGGCTTTGGAGGTAGTGTATCAGATTAAAAGATCACACAAGAATCTTGTTGCTTGAACCACATTGAACATGGAGATGACGTCATGGCTGATCGTTGTTTTCTCATTATAGAGACCTCCGAGCAAAAAGAGGGAGCAACACTAAAACATACCACCATTTGTACATTGAAAGCAACTCGACACACACGCCACAGTCAAGACACGTCGCATTGAATCAGCAAGGATTCACGTTGAACGTGCTATCAGACGATTTAAGACTTTCTCAGAGTATGTTGTACCTTTGTTGAGCTGGGGGAATATTTGCTATTTATTATTGCTGAAATTTCCAAGACAAGCTGAACTTCAGATACATGCTATTTCCTGCATTTCTATTTTTTATTTATTTATTTTTTTTTTTTTTGTGTGTTCTATTCTGCATAATGTTCTTGTATTCAAACCGTTATATTACACTGTACCACATACTTTACCTTGTTTGAATGTACTGCATGCAGTGAAATGCAACATGTCATGTATACATGTACATATTGAAAGCAATATACGTATACATAATTATTATATTATTTGAAGTGAAGGTGATGATTGGGAATTTCTTCATTGAAACCAATATTTTCGAATTTACATTTATGCGTTTTAATTTACGTTTTTATATATATATAAATTTGTATTAGACTTTTCCATTCTTCTCCATCCTGGTCTCTCTCTCTCTCCCCCTGTCCTTCCCTCTTGTTCTCCTTTCACTTTTACTCTTACTCTGTGTCTTCCTCACCCTCTCACTCTCTTCCTCCTATGCTATTTAAGTGTATTGGCCTCACAAATTTGCCTTTTAGTACAGTAATAACACTATGATGTCTTGACAGGCTATTTACTATGTAATCATCATTACAACAATTCAGAGTATCTGCTATCATGATAATGTTAACTATTATGCTATATATTTTTATAATTATGTTGTACTATGTAAAAATGAAATTTTGTAAATGTGTTTTATCGAGTTAAAAATATAGATCATTATTATTATTATTATTATTATTATTATCATTATTATTATTATTATTATGTATAGCCCGATTATGTTGAAATAGATCTGTTTTAAATCAAGAAGAGATTTAGTTGCTTCATTTCTTTTGTTTTTACATAAAATATGGCCTTAAAATGATGACCAGCTAAAATAAGTTATTTAACTAATATTTGGCTTTGTCTGACTAATTCTTGTCATCTGACTAAATCCAAAAGTGTCTGAAATGACTTAACTTTAGTCATTTGACTAATTAATTCTAGTCATCTGACTTAATCCAAAAGTGTCTGAAATGACTAAACTTTAGTCATTTGACTAATTAATTCTAGTCATCTGACTTAATCCAAAAGCGTCTGAAATGACTAAACGTTAGTCATCTGACTAATCAATTCTAGTCATTTCAGATATATGGCAGGACTAATTTTTATTAGTCAAAGTGACTAATTTATGTTTACAGTGTAGATGTCCGGGGGTAGATGTCCTAGAGGGTGAATGTCCTAGGGGGTGGATGTCCTACGGGGTACTTATCCTAGAGGGTGGATGTCCGGGTGGTGGATGTCCGCGGGGTGGATGTCCAGGGGGTAAATGTCCTAGAACCGGTAGCAATATGTGACACAATCCGGAGCAGTGGCTGTTCGATTTATCATAATATTTTTGGTACCGAAACTCTTAAAAGGTGCCTGGGAGTGATAATTACAAATTTTTTTTCCTAACCATTCCAAAACTCAGTATATGTGGGAGGAACATAACAACGTTAACAGATTGTGTCACATTTTGCTACGGTTAAACCAAAGATTTAAGCCAGGGTTAACTTTAGGATATCTTTGTGAATACGGGCCATGATGTTTAACAAAAGGTTGCGTAAACTGTCGAACATGACTTGACTCCATCCTTATGCTGTGAGGGCACTCAAGATAATAATAATAATGTTAATAAAAGTTAAGGGTCAAAATGACCTGGATTCATTTCGGCCATATGTCATGCCAGGTCAATGTTTTACCCACAATTAATTGCGTATGATTATTGGAACCAAGCAGAAGGGATCATCCTGACCTTTCGTTTTAGAGTATAAGACATTTATCATTCATTGTAAGAACGCGGTTTAAAAATTTCGCTGTTTAAAATAAGGTTGGTTTAAAAGTTAAATATTCTTGTTTAATGTTTAAATATTGTTGTTTAAAACTGGAAAAGCGAGGTTTTATAGCCTTAAAAAAGACCGGTTTAAAGATTATAGTTTAGATATTAAACAGTTTTGTTTAAACAGGCCGAGGCAAGTGTCACGTGATAGTCATGGGCTAATGGCATCACTCGTTACATATGGAAGGTGAATCGGCGCAACATTTCAATCATGGCGAAGGACTTAAGCCTCACACATTTAACTCCTTATGTACAGATGTGTTGGTTCAGTGGATAGAGCGTCTGCCTTATAATCGAAAGGTCGTGAGT
The DNA here is from genome assembly GCA_940671915.1 of Paracentrotus lividus. NCBI lineage: Eukaryota > Metazoa > Echinodermata > Echinoidea > Camarodonta > Echinidae > Paracentrotus > Paracentrotus lividus. Next base: position 19,140 of record CALNVZ010000285.1, on the reverse strand, counting down.
TCGATACCCGGCCGCCTTAACCAAAAGTTGGAGCGTTTTTATTTTTGGAGAGAAGCGTTAAACAATACTGTTGATATTTCAAACAACCATTAAACAACAGGTTGTTTAAACTTTTATTAAACAACAAGAGTGTTAAAGTTTTAAACAACTACAGGTTGTTTAATTTCTAAACAACGCTGTGTGATTCACCTGTTAATACGCAGTTGTATAAGATTTTAAACAACTTGTTTAATTTTTTCTAACAGTGTAGTGTATCTGTTCATTTAGCACAATCATCAGATCATTGTTATGAATCACATGAATTTCCTTAAATGTGAATTTTACCTTGCCAATTAGCTGCCATAGCTGGAGTAACCATCAATATCACAAGAAGCGATGAAGCTGCCGCTGCCATCATATCAGTTTCAATATCTATACACATGATACAGGAGAACCAAAGTGTTTTTGTATACCTTTGTCGAATATTAGAGGACCAAACTACATTAATTAAATTAAAGAATTAGTCAAAAGTATTCAGCAGGTACTTTACGATCAATACTTTCTAGCAACAAGATTTAACTTAAAAATCACGAAAATTCAACAACAAAAAAGATCAGAAATTATCTTATTCTAAAAACCATATAGCAAAGCTGTTCAATAAATTAATTTTAGAACAAAACAAGTTTATGTACAGACCTACAAATCTAAACCGAAAATGTGACGATGATTTGCTGTAAGAGAATTTATTCATTTCAAGGTTTAACATGTTTAAGCCGTCCTTGTGAGTCTTGTGCATTACATTTTATTCCTTAAAGTTAATATTATAGTCCGTATCAAATAAATGGTACAAGTTGGTACAAGTTGAGATATTATTATTATTCCACAATCAAGAAGAATCAATTTTTGCGCATGCTTTGCCATACCTTTGTACAGGTTTCGAACATGATCAAAAAATGACTGTGATAATAGAACAAAGCGTTTGTGTAATTTGGATTCTCTCTCGTCGTCGCATAAATTGAGAATAACATTTGTTTTGCAAGAACAAGTCGATCCAAATAAAGTGTATCAGCAAGAAAAATATTTTGGCTTTCATTTTGATACCACATACGCATAACGTTTGAGACGATTTCATACCTAACTTATTTTTTCCCGGTAGTACGATATTTTTATACAGACTGTAGAATGCTATAATTTTATAGAATACTAAAATGCTTTAATTCGTTTAGAATGCTATATCATTTGGCTTTATATAGAAAAATAGTGATAACTTATATCGACGTATAAGATCAATTTTTTTTTTATGACAAATAGAATAATAATCATGATACCAATATTTCTCAGAAATGCTCAGAAGAACGAGGTCTCTTGTATAATCATTTAGTTTTCACTTCACGATATAAAATGGCGACCGTAACATTTTACGCAATCGTGTTCTTTTTTTTCTAATCTGGATGATCGATGTTAAATTTAATGCATTTTATCTTTCGGAATATAACCTTTTAGATAATTTTTGACAACTAATCATCATAATACACCATGCAAGCTCTTGAAACCTTAAATCAAATTATTGTCACCAAAAAAAACTTAATAATTCATCGTTTGAAATGTAACAGTATTATACTTACAACGATTATTCAAAGCGTTTGATAGACTTTACAGGCGTTGCAGCACGCTGCATTAGCTTGTCCAAGTTTGTTTCATGTATTTTGGTAATACAATCAATGAAATGAAATTACATAGTTATCATCTACTTGGCAATATTTATGAAGCTGCTATTAATTGGATCTAAAATGCAAAGTCTAACAGATTATATACTTACATTGATTATTCAAAGCGTTTAATACACTTTACAGGCGTTGCAGCACGCTGCATTAGCTTGTCCAAGATTATTTCATGTATATTGGTAATACAATCAATGAAATGAATCTACGTAATTATCATCTACTTGGGAATATTTATGAAGGTGATGTTAATTGGATCTAAAGTGCAAAGTCTGAATTTGATAAATGATAAAGAGTCAATATCAGAACATTTTGCTTTTAAGGAAATAGATAACAAATCGGGAATAAATATTGCACTTGTAGAGATAATATTCTCGATTTCCGAGAATACTCTGTATATGATTAAAATGGTATTTGCCATATTCCGTTAGCCTACTGTTAGTCCAAATATTTTTATATACACCAATTGCTTAGTGGTGGGTACGGTTGTAACTCATCAGATCCTTATTTATTATGTCGGCTTATGAAATATTATTCCCAACATTTGTATTAAGTCACAGTTAAGTTAAGTTACAGCTCTAAAAACTATCCGCCGTTGCGACTTTGATTACATCTACGTGTATCTGGACGAACTGACCGAGTCGCATTTTATCATCACTGGCATTGTGGGGTAACATCCCCAGGCCCATGCAGGGCCGTCGACGAAAGGCATCAGTTTATCGACTTGGTCTAATAATGGTTAGCCCAATTCTCTGATTGTCTAATACCATATGGGTTGAACCCATGGTTGAACCCATGGTTGGACCCATTCGGTCTACTAATAATTTCGTCACATTTCCCCTTGCTCTAAAACATCCGTAGTCTAATTTTCACTTGGTCTAATGACAACTTGATCAAATTGCCAATTCGTCTAATTGCCGAATTGTCTAATAGTAATTTTGTCTTATGCTACAGTCACACAGACACACGTATAGTTACGTTTTCTTTTCTTTTTTTAATCCTTATTTCAGCTTCTATTCTATAATTTCTTATGTTTTTCTTTCTTTTATTGGATGAACGATATTATCACTATTTCCACTGCTGACTATGACGGGAAGGCATCCATGGGGATCCGCAGAAAAGAAAATAATTTTTGGACGCAAGCAGACGTAACTCAACGTAAGTGTCTATGTGATTGCAGCATAAAGCCCGTCTCACACTGTGCGATTTTTCAAGCGATAGCTTGCGATGCGATGCAAAGCGATGCAAAGCGATATCGCGAGCTATCGCTTGCTACGACAGGGCCTGCGATGGTTTGTCTCACACTGTGCGATTGTAGCTGCGATGGTAGCATTTGCGCATGCGTACTTCATTACTGATCAATTATATCAGCTGACAGATATACTGATCATTTAACTCCTCTTTCTTTCTTTTTTTTTCTCTCTCTCTCTCATTATTTTTTAAAAACGTGTTTGTCTTCTAGTTTACTTGGTTTTTCCTTCATGTAGACCTATTTCTTTTTATATTTCCTTCTACTTTCTCCCGCTTTATCACTAGCCGTCTTCCTCTCGCTGGCGCTGCACTTAAGCCATCATTCTCTCTCCTCTCTCTCTCGCAACTTTCCGCAAGTTTTTTGGTCCAATCTGCCCTTTCCTTTTGCCCGTCTCCTACAATACGTTTTCAAAAGGAAAAAGCCAACGCAGACGGAGGAAGAGAGGGGGGGGAGGCGGGGGCCATATTACCATATGAAAATTCTCAAAGACGGCCCCGGGCTGATATAGAAAGAGAGACACAAAGAAAATAATTGGCCCAAGGACACCTGACACTAACAATGATATATGCTATCATGTTGATGTTTGTGTATGCGCAGTTTTTAACAATCTTCCTCCCGGTTCTTGATTTTTGTCTCCAATTATAAATACTTCTGTTTATTTTTGTCCATATTATTTTTCTGTTCCGTGTAATATGTCATGATGTATCATCCCAGTCCTTGTCGTTTCTCTCTGTCCTTCTCAATCTTCTCAATTTTGCTCGCGTTGTCGATTTAGTTGTACCCTGCTTCCTTCTCGATCGCACATAGTTTTCTCTTTCTTTCCTTATCTTCTTCTGGGGTAACGGTTTCCTGTCTTTGTCTTTTAATTCCCGTGTTTTCTGTCTCCCATTGCTCACAACATATTTCACCCACGCTCTCTAGATACATAAAACTTTCTATTTCTCTTAACAACTTTTGCATTACTTCTCTGTCATCTGCCCTACGTCGTCTCTCCGTCGCCCCGCGCCCTGTGCTCTCTCTCTCTTCTCTCTCTCTCTCTCTTCCCTAAAAGTTTCTATCTCTCCATCTTGCCTGCTTGTTTGTTGCTTTTCTTGACTATGTTCATTTTTTAGATATGTCTCCATTATTCTAGATAATAATTGCATACTATCCCATACTTCTAAGAACTTAGTTTCTGTCGTGTGGGACTAGATATATATAGCAATGAACCAGCTTGTCGGTGTATGCTACTTGCTGGTAAACGCCATATTTCCATTAGTTCAAATTAGTAAACAGCGAGTTCTTGCCACCTCTTGCCGTCTTAATATAATTCCTTCTGAATTCAGAGCAGCATTTCCTGTCTCTTTGTCATCTATTTAGTGTTTAAAACGTTGACAATATTTACTCGGAACCAATGACTAACTAACAATTGCAACAGAACGAAACACTCTTTCTATATCTGTTTTTAACCAAAGTGCAGGTTAATTAATTTCATCAAAATGTTTCCTCTTCACCAATCTTGAACACAGGAATAAACCACGTAAAATTAACAAAGGCGATGCATCAAGAACATAGCAATTACATACATTTATACCATGTAGTAATATTGGGTGAGGTGTCAATATTTGATGACAATATAGTATCCCTACTGCTTTGAATCATCAATCAACTCTTGCAGTTTTTCTTAAACAACTTAACACCAGCGAAGGGGGGGGGGTGGGCTGAGAGAGGGCTTGCCCAGCCCCAGCAACACTATATGACCTCAATTTGTTCTGCCTAACCCTGTTGGTAGTCATTTATTTCATCTAAGTACACTGTTCGTCATAAAGGTGGAGATTATCTTTTGCTGGCTCCAGTGACAATTATGTTGCTCGCAGGTTTTATTTCTTGCAAATGTGGTTTGTCATGCTTTCCACTTTCGCGGGATCCTGGTTATATCTTCAGGACGTTCCCTCAACCTCTTCCGTAGGATTTTCTTTTTTTTGGGACCCCCTTTTTGTTTAAATGACGTGACCCTTCAATGCCAGCTCTAGTTCCTTCCTCATGAACACGGTCTGAGGTGTGTTGTTATTGTTCTTTAACTTAAATCTAGTTTTATGGTTACAGGCTCGAACTTTTGTTCTAGGAATGCTCGGGAGGGGTCAAAATTTATTTTGATAAGGGTTTCAACATTGATTTTATTCATTTTTACACCATGGAAATTTCTATCTTTCCAGAAATTGTATTGTAGTATCTCAGCTTTACAATAAAGTCAAAATAAAATATTATCTATAGTTATTCACTTACAACCTTGTCATGTCAAGGCTATAAAGAAATTAAGGGGCAAAGGATAAAAATTAAGGGTTAAGGGTGTTTTTTTATTTCTTTTGTTTTCATCTTAAGGTGGAATGAATATTCCGTAAATTTTATACCATCACATTTTTTACTTCAATCCCCCCCAGACAAGAAGCCTAAGCTTGTCAACCTATAAATCTAGATTTAACTTAAAGATAGAGTATAAACAGTACACTCAGACTGGCGTTTCCTGGGGGTAGGAATGAAGGGGGGGGGCTTGATCAGCCGGCGTAAACAATGACATGAATGGGCAGTCAACGGGGGTCGACAAATAAAAAATTTGGGGGGAAAAATGCCCAGTGAAAGAATTTTAAATATAACCAGGGCCCCTGAAAAGTAAAAGCAGGGAAATTTATTTCAGAAATTAAAGCCGGAGCAAAATCATGTGTTAAGCGCCAAAAAAAATTATTCTAGCTTTATCGACGGACAGTGTAGTACAGCAAAGGTGAGATACTACAGTCCACTCCTATTCTTACGAGGCACTCAGAACCAAAGACTAATGCCTATTTACTAGTAGCCTAGAATCTTGTTGTATTCTAAACACAGGGACATGTGCAAGTGTTTGGGAACTTGAAAACTGCCCTCTTGTTATAATGAAAACTGTTGTATTATAAATAGTTGAGTTCATTATAGTTGGAAGCTAGGCTGTACTCTATTCAATTTCCTCATGGAAATCTTCTAGTGTTACTTCATTCATAAACTCTTCTTAGTCATTTTCTCATCCTGTATTCCCTCAAAAACGTTAATTTTTATGACATTCATTTTTTGTTTGAACAAAAGCCCTGCATAACACCACCACAAAGTCATCAAATGCTCAATCTGGCTCGTTCTAAAACCCAGGATTCAAATTCTGAGGAGTCACAGACTTATAATGAAAGACTCCTTTTGAATAATGAGAAACCTTTTTTGCTAATCAAATACATTCATACCATTATAATTATGTTACTCTTAACTGGAAGATTTTTTTACTCAATGAACTTATATAGAAGATATAGACCAACCGGGTATAAGTCATAACACTACTTTTAACAACAAGTGGCCTAAAAGAGCCTACATACAGTTGGGCCATTTTGATATCCCTTTAAAGAATATATACTCATATCCTGTCGAGTGATACCAGATGTGTACCTGTGCTGTTATAAATGACTGACCACTTGGGGTTTTAAAAAGTCTGTGTCACAAAATAATTGTGCCAACATGATCAAGTTTGGGAAGTAAGAACCTGTGACTTCCTAATAATTTATCAATTTTTAGAGGTTAGACATCCTAAATAATTCAAAAGGGAAAAAAGGTTTATTGTTTAACTCAGCAATAGGTGTTGCCTTGGTTATAACCATTACTTTGCAATACACATAAATTCTTTTGATTCACTGAGAGCTGTTATTCTTTCTTGTATTGACTGGCCATTGATAATGGACTGAGTCACATTGGATGATAATTCGCGTTGTTAGTGAGTTACAATATATGGTTACAATATGGTAGCCATTGCTGATATCTGCCTCAGTCTACCAGTCGGAATTGACTACACCATCGTAAAGCACAAGTAGATCATAATATATTCTTTATTTACAGGCTACATTATCACTTTGTAATATGAGTCTGATGGTTAAGTCCTAGGACAATACATGCATGGTATGAGAGTCACATATTATATTATATTTTTTGGAGGAGGGCGGTGGGGCGAGATTTCACCTTGCATATAGGAATTTTCTATTACACTGGAAGAGGAGATGTCATACAATTAGCCATAATTTTTCAAATTACATCTAGATTGGTATGTTCATCTTCTCATATTCATCCACTGTTGATATATATAATCTTGATTATCACTAATGAAGATTATATCAAATATATATAAATTTTAATTCTAAAATAATAATTATTCTACATCCATTAGCTGGGAATTACTCATATCTGTAATCAGTTCATTGATGATGATCGTCTTGATCTATAGTGTATAATTACGTCTTATATCGTATGCTAGTCGCGATATATAATCCTTGACACTATGGAGAGATAGCAAAGATATCCTCCGTGCCTGGGATGGATCGGGCTACCATCAAGGTGCAAAGATCTTGAACAGATCTGCATTTATTAAAAATAAAAAAGAAAGAAGAGAACATAGTCCAAATAAGGTAATTTATAAATGTCTGGGTTTACCTTTATTTGTGGACGTGTATTAATTAATATCAAAATAGAAATGGTCATCTTATTTGATTAATATAACTTTCTAAAACATGAAGCTATTTCAATACAATTATACAAGTTTCTGAATTCTTTTATGAGCACAAGGATAAAATTATTTGATTAGACCATTATAGAGAGCTGATTATACTGCCCACTAGCACCTGATTTTTTCCACGCAGTAATAGAGGCTCGATTTTCACAATGAACATTATCAAAGGAGTGTTAGCTTTATATCTCATAAAGTCACATTAGAGTCAGACATAATAATGTTATATCTTATACTACATTAGAATAGAAAAATTTATGCATACTAGATAAAATATTATCCTCTGCCTACATTATTCTATTTATAATATGAAGTGACAACACTGCATCAGTGATCACTCTAAACTCTCGATAGGACCTCACAGCTCTCAGAAAGATATTACTTTGAACATATGCTCACTTGGTGATAATATAACATATTTTTTTACAATTATCCAATATTGTATTTCTACAGCAATATTGAAGCATATCTGTCGTCCATTCCAATCAATCGTGTGAGCAATTTCCTATGACTCTTCCCCCGTAAAAAACTTGAATATTATTAACGTTCAAAGGTTTCATATTAAAGAAGTTAAGATTTTACTATACAGAGATCTGTAAGGTAATGAAGTCTAACACTATAGTCTATGAGTTGTTACTCATTGTTAAGAGAGCATGCTGCTATCGTTGCGTAATGTTCTTTATTAAATACTTCACGACTTCGAAGAATTTAACTCTGAGATATATTATGGATGGGCATTTGTCACATTTTGCAGCCAGGAAAGTGGTTACCGACCTCACACAGGCACTAGTATTGTCATGGATCATCCTTGGCAATTCAGGTGGTTATAAATTCTCCTCTGACCACTTTTCTCGCAGCTTTCTCGACCCAGCTATACTTTATACTGACTCTCCTACTATTTCTTATTCTGCACTGTCATCTCACAGTAACTGAGTACTTAAATTGACAAGCGGTGCTTAAATTGTTGAAGTAATGTCTAAGTTCACCAAACATTCCCGGGACTTTCATAGCCTAAAGTTTGTATGGCAATTATATTATAAGAACTACACACAGTCACAATAAAATTACCAAATAGAACTTTACAACTCAGAATCATCATTTACACCAGAATTTCCGACGCCAGAAGCCATATCCGGCTCTCTCACCGCATACATATGGATACACGTCATCACCGAGACAAGTGACAACTCAGTCGGAATATTACTGAGTAGTTGTATTTGTAATCTATGGCAGATGTTGCTAACTGTTCTCTGAGGATATAAATTTTGTCTTTGACAGCATTAACATTACATTCGTTATCTTAGAGTTGTAACCTAGAAGTCACTATCCAAAGGAGTAGTAATGGAGTATGTGTTGGCCAATGATTCACTTCTTTGATGTTATATTAAATCTAATACTACTGTTCATGTTTTGCATATCTATACAATTTGTTCGGGAGTGGGGAAGGATGGGCGTGGTTGTTTGTCGCCCTGAGATGCCACGGACGCCTCATCTAATGTTCTTGCCTCAACCACAACACTGGTTTATTAATAGTTAATTGAATGTTCGGCACAACAATCTAATTACTTCCTAGACATCTTATAAGTTACCAAAAATCATTTCGTTATAAAACTCACATCTATAGGCCCTACCTACCCCATTCCTGGATATAATTCAAATGGAGTTAGTTGGCTTTTTATTTTGTATCAAACCAAGTTGCCTTAATTATATTACTAGGACATGGGTTTTGGTTTGGTACTGGATATTTAATTATACCGGTTATTTATAATATTATTTAATTAATTATTTTTTCTTATAGCGTAACAGATTAGCATACACTTGCATTTACATTTATTACATTTTATAGTACAGTCAACGAAAAGACCTACGGGAGTGAGAAACAGGATATATCCCGGCTCACTTTCAAGAAGGTCAGGATTACATAGGTATCGCCTCTATACTAGGGCTATACAGTGTGAGGTTGCTTGCAACTCTGGCCCACTCAGGAGACTCCGCTGCCGTAGACGACATTGATCAGCAACAAAAAATATATTCTATATATAATATATTATATATGTATTTTTTCTATTTTTGAAAGGAGAATGGTACCTTTTAGCATCCTAACTCTCTCCGCCCCAAAAAAAAATAATTCTATAAGGGCGCGCCTCGACGAAGACCCACGCACCACCTCCCTTCTTCCGACACCGATCCTACGTCCAGAGTCTGACTGAGACTTATATTTTAGGATTGGGTTATCGTAGGATCTTATAGGTTCATGACTGCATTCTATCTCAGCGCGACTGGATCATGAGAATCTAGACGGTTGGTTACTAGCATGCACTTTAGTCATATTCGGTGTATTTTCATTTTGGGTAGAACCCAAATTGTGATCATTTGTATGAAGTGTAGCTTAGTGAAGTCATTAGTTCATCAGACACACTAACGAGGCCTACCGGACAAATGCAGACTGGAAAGTGATCTTTTGGGGCTTATGCAAAATTTGAGGTCTGGAACCATGGAAAAATTGAGGTCAAATTACTGATTAGTGTGTGTTAGGCCCTATTATTCAATGTCAAAAACATCGTAAAGGCTGAACTGCAAATGGGGGGGGGGGTGGGGGCAAAGAATCTATTCTGTTTTTAATGCAGCACTCACAGTCAGACACAGCATGGTTCACCAACTCCAGATCTAGCTTAGATTGCAAGGCTTTGTTTTTGTTGTTGTTGTTGCTTTTTTTTGTGTCTAGGACACAGTCGTTTGTAAAGCCAGGAAAAATAAAGACTAGGCCTAGGCCTAGAAGTCTAGATCTAAAAGTGAGAGTTCAACTCAGTCTAGTTTGGAGTTGGATCTAACGTTAGAATCTAACAGTTTGAGTTAGGCATCTCTATAGATCTGGATCTAGAGCCAAGATCTAGGGCCTAGATGAGATCTAACGTTAGAGTCTAGTCTATTTGGCTAGACTAAACTAGATCTAGAGTCTAGAACCCTCGCCCTAGGCTATAGATCTAGATCTAAACTTTCTGATAATGACTGAGCCAAGTTAAGACCCGGGTCAAAGACCAGCGGCAGACACACATCGACCCAAAATAGGGTCTAACTTTACATATCTAACGTTAGGCATAGGTAGCCAAAGACATAGTCTAGAGTGTAGGCCTAAATTTATAGCCTCGAAGTCTAGAATTCCTAGGTCTATCAATGACCATTATGTTTGACAGACCTTATCACTTTATGAGAAGCCCCAATTGTCTAATCCAGCTGATCAGTAAAAAGGCAAGATCATCCAATGGCAATGCTACAATTAGTTCAGACCCCAATCAAAACCTATGACTATGTATGGGACTACATGCACAAAAGCTGGGCCGCGACTATAATTGAACAACGCACAATGTCATAAAATTACTTACAATCATATCTAATCTCGTGCATACTTCTGACATCAATTTGTCCCTTTAATCCAGGTCGATAGGCTGATGAAATATTATTCTCCAACATCCTGGCACATTGGAGGAGGACCTCTTCTAACTCTCTTGTCTCCTAGAAATCTTTGCAATAACTAGAATTATCGCAGCCTGCGATATCGCAAGGTTTTGAACATGTTCAAAACCTTGCGATGCAAAGCGATGGCCTTGCGATGGCTCAAATATCGCTTGGTATCGCATCGCAGAACCCCTCGCACTGCACGATACCAAGCAATCCTCTGCGATGCGACGCGATATCGCAGCCAATCGCACAGTGTGAGACGGGCTTAAAGCATCTCCATACCAGGGCGATATGTTCAGCCCTTTTTATGCCTCCGCCACCGAAGGTGGTGCCGGAGGCATCATGTTTTCGGGTTGTCCGTCCGTCCGTCCGTACGTCCCGTTTGTTCGTTATCGCGATATCTCAAGAACTACTTAAGATATCAACTTCAAACTTGGGGTTGGTATGAATCACCATAGGAAGATGATCTGATTAGATTTTGGAGTATGTAGGTCAAAGGTCAAGGGTCACAGAGGTCAAATTGTGTAATTCCATGTATTGAGTTTGTTATCGCGATATCTCAAGAACCACTTGAGATATCAACTTCAAACTTAGGGATGGTATGTATCATCATAGGAAGATGATCTGATTAGATTTTGGAGCATGTAGGTCAAAGGTCAAGGGTCACAGAGGTCAAATTGTGAAATTCCATGTATTGAGTTCGTTATTGCGATATCTCAAGAACCACTTGAGATATTTACTTCAAACTTAAGGATGGTATGTATCACCATAGGAAGATGATCTGAACAGATTTTGGAGTATGTAGGTCAAGGTCAAGGGTCACAGACTTAAAATTGTGAAATTTCATGTATTGTGTTAGTTATTGCCCTATGAAGATGATCTTATTATATTTTTTTGGAGTGTGTAGGTAAAAATTAGGCGCATAATCAATTCTACCTCACTGAAATGTAAATCTAACGTCATGAATTAATCTATAACATAAAGACGCGTCATTTTGAGGAGGGAGAACGCAAATTAATACTTCATTTTTGGAATGCACGAGCTGAAAACAAAGACACCGCGCTAACGCGGGAGCGAAGTTTGACATGCATAGCATTTATTAGCGCACAAACAACTCGCCTTAGAAAACTCCTTCGGTTTAAAATGGAATTGTCAGTCAGTCCGTTCGAGGATTAGTCTAGACTAAATAGAATTATGAAACTTTATATCACAGTTTCGTAGGTAGATGCTAACAGATGGGGAAAAGACATTTTGGCAAGCCTATAAACATTGTGCTAAAAGTTGTAATAAGAA